>VBSM01002608.1:172877478-172889480 GCA_008086735.1 Cheirogaleus medius | reverse complement strand
AAGAAAACTTTGTAATGTTAAAGTCTGCTTAACAGAGAAAGTCACTAGCCATTCAGTCACTTAGCTCACGATTTAGTGCGGCTTTGATTCTTGAAGCATCTGCGGCTGCTGGTTCTGCTGGCATCTTCCCCTGTCCTTTGGTGGGGGTGATTTACACTCACAGCGTAGTGAACAGGATTTCCAATCTCTTATGGGAGTTTGGTGAATAAAATATGCCAGAATCCCAAACTGAGGAAGCATTCTACACTAACAATCTACCAGGCAAATATCAACTACCTGAGAACTCTTGATGTATACACAACTAACTCCTGATGTACACACGGCTAACTCCTGATGTGTACACAGCTGACTCCTGATGTATACATGGCTCACTCCTAGGAGTTGCAATCAAAAGATCAGCGTACGGTTTTTGAAAATTGAATTTTACTATACAATTCATTTCTACATAAAAAACCAAAATGTAACTTGGTGTAACCTGTGTAACACACACACACACACATACACACACACACACACACACACAATCATAATATCTAGCTGCGATTCCACATCTGAAGTCGTGGATTTTCAAACACCCCGGCCGACCGATAACTCCCAGTGAGAAAGGACATATGAATCCACTTTCGCCCGTCACTGGAGTTCTAATTACTTTGATTTAATGACCATGGGATTTTATTTTTTACTATTTGGACAGATTCCTTGCTAATACTTCACAGGCAAGAAGCATTAAAATCCTGTTTGGCTTGACAGGAGCAGAGTGTAACGTCAGCTGGACTGAATTTACGTTCCCAATTTGTATTCTCTCAAAAATATCTTTGCTGTGTGCTTTAACCAGATTTGTTTAGGAAACAGACTATATGATATGCAGGGGATCCAAATACATTTGTGACTCAATCACAGCATCAACATTTTGTGTACCACCCGCTTCACAGTAAACCTTTCGCATTAGACTCCCGCCGTAAACTGACAGTGCCGTCCTAGCATGAGCCGCGCAACTCTGGTGGGTGTCTATTTCTATTTGGACAAATTTTACAGCAAGAGAAAGCCCATGATCAGCCATCAGGATGTATATTTTTACCCTGTGCATCTCTTCCAGGAACATGTTTCCTATTTTTCTTGGATCCATGTCGGTCCTCTCTCAGCTCCCTGTACATGTTTCCAGCATAGCGCCTACCGCAGTAAACTGGAATTATTTTGTGCATCTCACAGACTGAGAGCACCTGCTGGCTGGCCGGTGTGTTTATCACATTGCAAAGTCTCTGGTCCCCGGTGGTCAGCTGGAAGTACTTCTTGAAAAGAATTGCATTTTATTTACTTGTATGCTCATTGTATCCACATATCAGGGTAAAAAAAAATTACCTTTTCATTATAAAATATTGTAAAATAAGTACCGCTTTATTATATATAAAATGTATAACAACACATATAGGAATGCTTGGCAACGAAAGAGCAATGTTTTTAATGACTGTGACTGGTTTATAGATAGTACGTACATTATTTTTATTCCCAAGGACTGAATAAGTAGGGTCCAGTTTGTACTGGCCTGAACCATTCTAGTTGCAAATGACAATCAACTCCAGCTTTGCAAAAGAAGAGTTTAGTCATGTAGCTGAGAAGAATGCTAAATGTGGCAGAGAATTTTGTTTGCCTACCCACACACCATTGCTCCTCTTCTTTGTGGATCATTGAAAAATTTCAAAATAGAGGCGAGGGACCTTGGAGGTCATGGCATACGTTTATAGTCTCTGCTGCAGGGGCCATGTAACCCCCATTCTGACCAATGGCATATAAAATAGATGTTTATTAGTTTAATTCTGGGAAAGAATTTCCTTTTGATAGCACAGAGTAGATGCTGAGAAACCCTCAATTCTGTTGAATGCCTCTGATCATAGTTCTTTGAGGATGTGATGCCTGGAGCAGTGGCAGCTACTTTGTAACCACAAAAGGAGAACCAGATGCCCCGAAATCATTAAAATAGTGAATTAACCCTAGAACTGCCCATGCCGAGCTTCCTTACCATTTGAGAAAGATCTAAGACTATTTATTTGGGATGTCTAGTGATGGATGCTTGTTCATCTCCTATTTTGGTCATTTTTCTTTTCTCTCATTTTCCTTCATATATATTGCCAGTGGCTTAGTTGGATTAATATTTTCAAAGAACACACTTGGGCTTTGTTTGCTCTATTTTTTGTATATTTTCTATTCCATTGACCTTTTGGTTTTTTATTATGATTTTCTTCCTTTTATTTGCTTATATTTTCTATGTTTTTAAGAAACTGTGTTTATGAATTTTCTTGAAACTATGTATGGGTTCTTACAGATGTGGGACTGTGATAACTTCTATTGGATTGACATCTGTATCACTGGCAAAGGCCTCTTTCTGTCTTAGTCTTTTTTGACTTAAAATCATTTTTTCTGACATTAGTAAATCTGTTTTTAATTTCAGCTGTCTTTGGTAAATGTCTATATATTTTTTGTCTTTTATGTCCTTTCTTTTTTAATTATTCTGTGTTCTTATACTTAAAATAAGTTTCTTGGTAACATGCTTTTAAAATTTTTTTTTCATTGTGGTAAAATAGACATGACATAAACTTTACATCTTAACCATTTTTAAGCACAGAGTCCAGTGGGGTCAAATACATTTATGATGCTCTGCAACCATCGGCACTGTCCATATCGGGGACACGTTTCATCCTGTCAATCTGAAATTGTGCACCCATCCCTCCAGCACCAATCCCCACCCCTAGCCCCAGGCTCCCGACAACTGTTGAAATACTTTCTGTCTCTATGACTGTGACTATCATACTCACCACATGTAAGTGGGCTTATACAGGGCTCGTCATTCTGCGGTTGGGCTATTTCACTTAGCACAGTGTCTTCGTGTCTCATCTGTTTTGTAGCCTATGTCAGGATTTGCTTCTTTCTTAAGGCTGAATAGTAAATGGTACCTTGTATCTGCATGCCACATGTTGCTTGTCCACTCATCCGCTAATGCAGACTCGCGTTGCTCCCATGTTTTGACTTTGTGAGCAAGGCCGCCATGGGCATGGATGTATGGATGCCTCACAGAGGCACTGCTTTCAGTATTTTGTGCAATATATCCAATATATCTAGGTAATTCCTAGATCCTATGGTAATTCTGTTTTTAATTTCTTGAGTAACTGCCATCCACATTCCACAGCGGCCCTGCCATTTTGCATCCTCACCGACAGGGCACAAAGGTTCTGATTACTCCATGTCTTCTCCAGCTTTTTTTCTGAGATAGGACCTCACTGTGCCACCTGGGCTAGAGTGCAGTGGCCTCGTGATAGCTCACTGCGACCTCCAACTCCTGGGCTCAAGTGATCCTCCTGCCTCAGCCTCCCGAGTAGCTGGAACTACAGGCGCTCATCACCACGCCTGGCTAATTTTTCTAATTTTGGAGAGGTGGGGTCTCACTTTTGCTCAGGCTGGTCTCTAACTCCTGACCTTAAGTGATCCTCCCGCCTCGGCCTCCAAGAGTGCTAGCATTACAGGCGTGAGCCAACATGCCCAGCATTATTTTCTGTTTTTATGATAGTAGAAATTCCAATGAGTATGAAGTAGAATCTCGTGGGAGTTTTAATTTGCATTTCTTTAATGATTGGGGATGTTGAGCATCTTTTCGTGTGCTTATTAGACATTTGGCTATCTTGTTTGGAGAAACGTCTGTTCAAGTCCTTTGCTGATTTTTAACCTCTTTAGTGAGTTTTTTTTCCATACATTTAAAATATAGTTGGATTGTTTCGTCACATTCTTCATTTCGTGTTTGCATTTCCCGACATCATTATTTTGTTTTGATTTGATAGTTCAATCTTCATACTTTAGAGTTCTATGGGTTTTGACAGACAGGACACATGTCATGTATCCACCACTACAGTGTCATACAGGATAGTTCCTCTGCCTTGTAAAATTTCCCGGGCTTCACCTAGTACTTCTCTCTACCACTATACTTTGGCAAACACTGATCTTTTAATCACCTCTGTAGCCTTTCCTTTTTTGGAATGACATGCAAATGGAACCATCCATAAACAGTCATGGGACAGCTACTTTCACGTAGAAACTTGAGTATGAGATCCATATCTTTGTGTACCGTAACAGTTCATTCCTTTTTATTGCTCAATAGTATTTTATAGTAAGGCTGCACCAGATTTTGTTTATTCACTCACCAACATAGGTTATCTGGGTTGTTTCAGCTTGGGGTAATTATAAAGCTGCTATAAACATTCCTGCGCGTGGCGTTATGGGAACATAAGTTTTCAAACCAGTGGGTAAATACCTAGGAGTGTGATTGATTGTTGGGTTGTACGGTAAGACTATGTTTAGCTTCCTAAAAAGCTGCCAAACTGTTTTCTAAAACTGGTGTACCTTTTTGCATTCCTACCAACAATGAACGAAAATCCCTCTTGCTCTGAATTCTTACTAGCAATTGGTATTATTGGATTTTTTTTTTTTTTGGATTTTAATCATGCTAATGGGTATCTTTCATTATTGCTTTAATTTGCATTTTCCTAATGACAAATAATTTTAAACATTGTTTCTTATGCTTATGTGCCACCTGCATACCTTCTTTGTGAGATGCTACTCAGATTTTTGCCCATTTTTTAATTAGGATTTTGTTCTGAATTTATTTTCATTAAAATATCGTCAAGTTTTATTATTAAAGTTTGAAAATTCTTTGTATATCTCAAAAACCACACTTTTATCAAATATATGTTTTGCATATACGTTTTCTAGGTCTGTGGCTTGTCTTTTGATTCTCCAAACAGTGTCTTTCCCTAAGCTGAAGTTTTGAATTTTAAGAAAATCCAGCTTATCAGTTTTTTGTTTACTGTATCTTGAAATTGGTATTATATATAAAAACTCATAATCAAATTCGATCTCACACATACATTCTACTATGCTTTCTTCTAGTTTTATAGTATTACATTTACATTACTTCTATGATCTATTTTAGGTTAATTTTTGTTTAAGATGTAAGGTTTGTGTCTAGGTTCAACTTTGTAAATCACACGAACATTCAAATGTTTCAGCGCCATTTGCTAAAAAGACTAGCCCTTCTGAAGTGAAAGGCCTTTGCACTTTTGTCAAAAATCACTACTGTGTTTATGTGAATTTATTTCTGGGATGCCCTTTGGGTTTAACTTTCCAGTGTGTCTGTTTCTTCAGCGATACTTGTCTTTGTTAATACAGCATTGCAATGTCTTGAAAGTGGTGAACATGCTCCTCTTCAGTGTGGTGTTGGCTGTTCTGGCTCCTTTGCAGATCAGCTTGCAGATCCCTGTGAAATAGCTCGCTGGGATTTTGATCAGGATTTGATAGACTCTCTAGTTCAATTTAGAAAGCATCGCCACCTTCACGATGTTGCATCTTCCAACCCATGAGCATAAACCATCTCTCTACTTATTCTTCACTTTCTTTCATTAGAGATTTGTGGTTTTGTATTTACTGATCCTGAACATATTTTGTCATATTTATACCCAAGCATTTCAGTTTTGGGTGCTCTTGCAAATGGTGTTTATTTTTAAATTTCAAATTCAAATTGTTCATTCCTGATATAAAAAAAATGCAGTTGACTTCTGTATATTGGCAAGTACTAATGGTGAGGCAGGGCATCTTGGCCTTATTCCTGATCTTAGGGGAAAGTTTCCAGTCCCTCCCCATTAACCACTTCGGTACGGCGATCACCGGTCGCGAAGCCTTGCCCACAGTGGGAACTCACAGTCCACACAGTAGTTTGTGCTGTGCATTGACGACGAATCCGTTTTGCTCTTGTGTGATGAGGAAAGCTTTAAAGCACTGAAAGCTTGTTTTACTTTACAGGCAGCTTTAGGAAAATAACTATAATAACTCCTACTAAGGACTTGTTAAAAGGTCACAGATTCGTAGTAACTTATTAGCTGAACGTACACACTGCAACTGCAGAGATAAAAACTGTAAAAGTAGAAGCTTTTGGCTGTCGACTAAAGTCGACGCTCGGCTGTGCGCCTTCATATCACGACTGTCGGCTAAAGTCGACGCTCGCCTTCATCTGTGGCTGTCGACTATAGTCGATGCTGGTACCGAAGTGGTTAAGTATGATGTTAACTGTAGGTTCTCATAGATGTTCTTTATCAAGTTCCCTTTCGTTCTTAATTTGCTGAGAGTTTTTTTAAAAATAATACATTGATTAGATTTTCTCAAATTCATTTTCTCCATCCATTGAAATGATCACGTTACAGAGAATGTGCTTTGTGAATTTTATGTGAGAGAAATCTCAGGGAGAAACAGAAGCCTGAGATCCAGGTGTCCCCATCCCTGGGATCCAGGCGAGCTCGGCTGGAAGGAGCCTTTTCCCACCTCCCGTCCTTCACCCAGCAGCCCTTGCCAACCAGACGATGGAGCAAATGTCCAGATTTTCAGTGATTGATTTTACATTGTATTCAGAAGAGATAATAGTGGAGTAAAACGTTTGAAAGGATAATCATCTTTGCCTTTTATTTTTCTCATTCTTATGTAATTATTATTTCATGATCATTTCTTTGTGGTATTTCTTCTTGGCTGTATTATAACATCAAAGCCTGGTAAGCACAGGTGTAGAGGAATCCCCGCAAGAGCTGTGCTTTACTCCATATAAACACGTATGTTCCGTCAGAGAAAAGACTCCGGTTTCTTGTCAAAGGGACCACTTTCAGTCCAGTGGAAATGCAGCCATCTCTGACAGCTGAGTCGACCTGGAAGAACCTTGTGGGTGAAGAAATATCTTTATATAGAGAGTTATTTGGATCATAAATAATTGCATTGAACACTCGCTGGATTAAGGATTAAATCATGATAAGAAGCTTTTAGTAGCCAACCATTACTCAACAAGAGTAATTGCTTTCCCAAAACACCCTGTTTTTTATCTTTCTTGCTCTACTATCTATCCCCTTTTCCCCACCTCACCCCCATTTTTTTTCTTTTTTATACTTTAATCAACTGTGAATTAGACTATGGACTATCGGTGCTCTTCCTTGATCTTGTCCAGTGATTGTGCATTAGGCTTAGCCTTGTGAAAACACTCACTGTGTAATGTCAGTGTTCTGCTATTGGTCGGCAATCTTATCTGCTTTTGGTTTTGTTTATTTGTTTGTTTGTTTGGAGAAAATAGCCCCTGCGTTTTCAGATGAATCTCTACCTGGCTATGTGGGTGTACATGACCGTATGGCAGTTTGGCTGTGTTGCTGAACCTGAGGAAGCACTGGATACTGACCACTCATCACATTCCTAAGAGATTCTAGGAGAAAATGAGCCCCTAAACATTGTCAAATATCAAAACTCTGCATCACTTTTCCTTGCACGTCTTAAGCACATGCATCACTGCAATTGGTCTGTGCCAGCAAGAGGAGCTGCTACTTGCAAGGGAGCTATAAAAGTAATTTATTGACACCCATGCCAGGAAAATCTTGTTATGTATTAGAAAATAAACCCATAGTTTGATTATCCAAAATATACAGAGAGCCGAAGAAGTACTATATTAGCTGTTCTCACCTAAAATGAAAGCTTCATGTTACTTAAGTTTGGAAGAGCTCCTGTCTTCCAATGCATCCCTATGGGAGGCCCCCAAGCACCCCAGTCTTCTGCCTCCTGTGTAGGTCCCTACCCGGAACACAGTGGGGTGACGAGAGAATTGTGCATTCATTAGGACACGGAACCACCTTCTTGTCCGAGCTTCCCCATGGAGGCCCTGGCTTCGTGCAGCGGTGACTTCGTCACCACCAGGGGTGATGGCGCAGAGGCCAGTGGCAGTGATGTCACAGAGGTGTTGGACATGAGCCAAGAAATCATCATAAATAAACCTTGAAGGTCTATCTGTCATGGGTTGCATCGTGTCTGCCTATAAGTTATCCAGGTCCTAATACCCACCACCTGGGCATGTGACCTTAGGTGGACATAGCATCTTTGCAGGTGCAATTAGTTAAGATAAAGTCATCAGGGTGGGCCCTAAAGCAATATGACTGAGTCCTTATATAAAAAGGGGAAATTTCACACATGCACACGTACACACACACACACACACACAGGGATAATGCATGTGAACATGAGGGCAGAAATTGGGGTGAAGTGTCTGTAAGTCAAGGAACACCAGAAATTGCCACCAGACCACCAGGAGCTGGGGGGAAGCATGGAACAGACCCCTCCCAGGCACCGTCAGAGGACACGGACCCCTGCTGACACTTCTGTTCCTGACTTCCGGCCTCCGGAACCGGGAGACCGCACATTCCTGTTGTTTAAACACGCGGTTTGCAGGACTTTGGTACACCAGCCCTGGGAAACTAACACCCCCCTCTCCCCAAGCCTGAGATTTCCTGCCTCCAGAATGAAGCTTCCGTGCAGGGCTAGAGGTAGAAGATGGTCTTTAAAATATGTACGGAAAAGCGATGCGAATCGTTAACTGAACTCACTCAGTCTAGATTTCAAACCTATTTGATTCAGAGGACAGAATGTATTTTATTTTATTTGTCTTCGAATGCTGAGTTCCCAGCATTTACATATATGAATGACAAGGGACTTTCATCCAGGGTGTCTGCACAGCTCTGACAAGTCAACGGGACGCAGCCACTGCAGCCCGGAAACTTGAGGCCACTTTTGGCCAATGGAAACATCTGGGACGCTGCAGCCTGTTGTCCTCTGGGCACATGTAACCGAGCCCCGGCTGTGACCGCAGAATGGAGGTAAACGGTAGGAAACACCCAGAGAGTGTGGCTGTGTTGGCTGCTTTGTGCCACCCCTCAGTAAAGTCCTCCCGGTCTGCTGTCCCCAACCCCCAGGCTGCAGCCCGGTACCGGTCCATGGCCTGTTAGGAAAACAGGGCCACGCATCACCGCCTGGGCACCCCCCACCCCCACCCCATCCGTGGAACAACTGTCTTCCACGAAACCGGTCCCTGGTGCCCAAAAGGTCGGGGGCCGCTGCTCCCAGCGAGGGGTAAACGTGGTGTGGCACTATCTGTCTTTGAATAGAGATGCGGCCGGGAAGGACATTTCTCAAAGGGGTGTTCCCCGCCTGCAGTCCGCAATCCGAGTGGACAGACTGATTCTCTGTTTGGCGGTTTTGTATGGTTTTCTTCATAAATCTTGTTGTGTTTATTTGAGGTTTATAACTTGACGTTCTCTATGTTAAGACAGAGTGTCTTCTAATTTCCTGGTTGGACACATTTTTGACTGGGATGAGAGACATCCTAGTCACAGGTAAGGGGTCGCCATAAGGGACTGAGTCCTCTCCTGGTGGGCGTGACAGATGGAGGAGGTGGAGGCAGAGACCAGCACATAGTTCCACAGGAGGATGGACCCCACGGAGGAACCAGAACGTGTCTGCAACGTGAGCACAGCCACCTGAGGTCCCGTCTCGCCAAGCAGGTAAATTGCTTCCTTCTCCTAGAAGAGTGTTGAGAATGTCACGTATTTTCTCCCCGGAACTCCTGAGGGAACCAGAGCTTCCATTTCTGGCAGGAATTTGAGCTGACACAGTTTCTCTCCTTCGAGTGTGTCCGGAATCTGACTCCGCGTACACAGAGTGGGGGCCGGAACTTCCATATGGTCAAAGAGAGCAAGCGCTGTCCAGATTGCACCAGAAAATACAATATTACCTTAGCCAAGTGCAGTTTAAAAATTAAGTCCGTTAAACGTATTTTTAATATAAAACAGTTAAAAATGAGCATCCTACTTTCAGAAAAAAAATTAGTGGCTTTATGGATCTATTACGTATCGTTTTCATTAGAGACAATAAAATGTGCCTTTTCCAAGCAAATTTTTTCTTTCGCCCATGTTGTCGGAGTGTGTGTTCAGATTGGACGGAGCCTAACCAACCATGGCGGCCACCACACCCCTCCTCGCTGGACAAAACCCAAAAGCCTCCACAGAATGTTGTCTCATTTTGCCTTGTCTAAGTCTGTTACGGGTCTTACTGCATCTTAGCAAGACCCTCCATTTTCTCTGGAGCAATGAAACATGATGTGAACGTGAGCTAGCCAGTTTGATCCTTCTTTCACTTCGCTTTTTTTAGGACTAACAGGTAGATTCACAGCTCTCCAGAAGGGATATTGTTTTATTTCACTTGCGTCTAGGAATTGAGCCTAATTCTCTCTCAGCCAACAGCGTATTAAGTGGCTCACCATGAAACAAAGGGTCCATAAGGGAGACTCGCCACCTTGAAAAGAAATAAAACCATCATTTCCTCAGAAGACTTCTCTTATGAAAGAGGAAATAAGAGCTTAATTGGCATCCAAACTAACAACAGCTGAAAGCCCCAGAGCCTGAGCACAATTAGACCTGAGACCCAATTAGCCTCCCCTTTCCTGCTGCACTGGAGGCAACAGGTGCCCGGGTTCCTCCCAGGCCCCGCTTCCTTGTTAATGTCCCCAGGGCAGGAGGAGGTGAGACGGGGATTAGATCGCCCTGGTAACTCTCGTCCCGCATGTGGATATTTTGGAAACCAATTATGCTGGTCTCCCTGGGACACCGTCTCGGCTATAAACGTCAGTCTCTTCCAGCCCTCCGTCAGGACGGCTTCGATTGATGCCACGGTCCACGGCACGTGTGTCAACGTAGGACGCGGTCATGGTGTAAGGCTAACATTTTGGTTCCTGTCCTGGACAGACATCGGCGGAGACCGTAATTCACAGCAGCTGCTGCTAATGGTCGTTAAGAAAAAATATCATGCAGGGGAGGTTCATGTGCAAGGCAGCATAGGTTGTAATAAACCACGTCTGGGTTTTATTTTAGGGGACAATCAGGAGCGGGGAACACTGATTAGAATCATTGTGGGGATAGAGGCCTGTCTGTGGGTGAATATGTACCCCTGAAGAAGACTGAAATCAACCGATGCAATGGACAACTTTCAGAAGAGATAATCAAGACTCGTTTACGGTTCTAAAACTGTACATTTGCAGTTTTCTTTAGAATAAAATAAGGCAGGTGTAAAATGAGAATACAATTAGCTATCTTGGGGGTTGCTGTAAGATTTAATTGAATTAATACATGAAAAGTTTCTAGTATAAAACCTGGCAGAAAGTAAGTGCTCATTAACTGCAGAAAGTAAGCGCTCAATACATGCCGAGTCTTCTCCCTTCAGTTACTTCAATTCTCCCAGTAGTTACACCTGCTGGGCGTCATTTCCAAGGGCAGGGCGGAGCCGCACTGATTCATGGGAACAGGGACAATAATACCCACATAAGAACACTTAATCTGCTTATGTCCTCAAGCCTAGAACTTCAAATGGTTTATATTTGAAAACGTTATGACATTAGCACTTTGTTTAACAGATGGGGAAACTGAGGCACAGAGAAGTTAAGTAACTTACTTAGGGTCTCATGGTCAGTGGAGGAGCTGGGGCTCGAACACCCGTAGCGTGACCTGAGCTTGTGATCCTGACCTCTGAGCAGATTTCTGTAGCTCCTCCTGCGATCCGAAGGGACATGCGCTATCAAAGGGCTGGGCGTCAACGCACTTAGGAAGAGAAAGCTGCCTCTGGTTAATTCCACCTGCACTGACCTGTGTTCTCTGAGCTTCCCCAACCTTCTTTCTCTGCAAGTATTGTTATTTTTGACCGTCCTTATTAATTGTGAGAGCTGAGAGAGCTTCCAGGTTTCCTGAAGCTCCCTGCGTGAAGTCTGCTTAACAAGGCACCCCTGGGCTGTCCCCTCTCCTGCTGAGACGCCCCCTCCCCAGCTGGATGCAGGTGGAGGGTGGGAGACGCCCTGCCCCGTGGCAGGGTCATGCGCTTGAATCCTCCGTGGGGAGGATGCGGTCACAGATCCCAGGTGGCGACTGCCCAGAGTGGTGGCTTGGGGGCTTTATTTCTACACCATACTGGGAAGTAAGAATAGAAATGTCGTTATTTATAGAAGTTCTGCTCTTAATTTTAAATACTGAAGATTGAGCCCAGAGTGTTGAATTTCAGTGTTAAAAATTGTCAAGAAGAACGTATCAACTTTTCGTTAAGGGATAAAAAAAAAACAGTGGAAA
>VBSM01002608.1:172861594-172873695 GCA_008086735.1 Cheirogaleus medius | reverse complement strand
AAGTCCCAAAACAATAAATGTTGGCGTGGATGCAGAGAGATAGGAACACTCCTATATTGCTGGTGGGACTGCCAACTATTTCAACTTCTGTGAAAAGCAATATGAAAATACCTTAAAGTGATACACGTAGATCTACCATTTGATCCAGCAATCCCATTACTGGGCATCTACCCAAAAGAACAAAAGATACTCTATGGAAAAGACACCTGCACTCGAATGTTTATAGCAACACAGTTCACAATTGCAAAGATGTGGAAACAACCCAGGTGCACATCGTATTTTAAATTATCTATACTTAATGTCATATATGTAATGTATCCAGTATAAATAACAGAACCCTTTTGAGTTAATAATAAGAACACAATGTAATGACAATGTTGGCAAACAGATACTTTCCAAAGAAGACATAGGAATGGCCAATACAAACAAAAATGGATTCAATATTATTAGTAATTAGGGAAGTACAGATTAAATATACATTAAGGCCATAGCATACCAGCCTGAATGACAAAATAAAATGTCTTATAATACCAAATGTTGTTGAGGATGTGAAGCTACTGGAACTCTCATAAATTATTGGTGAAAACAAAATTGTAAAATACTTCAGGAAAACTTTAGTGAAACTAAAATCCACTTATAACCTAGTAATTTTGTTCTGAATTATTTATCTATAGAAAATGAAAACATCTTAGCTCATAAAGATCTATACCTGGATGTTTTTAAAAGCTTTATTCATAAAAATTAAAAACTGCGTACAGCTTAAATGTCTATCATCTGGTGAATGTATAAATTGTGGTCTTTTCATAAAACTGGACACTATGCAATAATAAAGAAAATAAACTAGTGATATATATAGATGTGTGTTTGTGTATATATGTATATAAATTAATTTCAAATATATTAAGGAAAGAAACCACAGAAATTAAAAAATATATATGGTATAGTTTCATAATATGACATTCTAGAAAAGCCCAGATTCTAAGGGCAATAAACAATTCAATGCTTGCCGTGGTCTATGGGGGGGGGATTGACCCTGAAGGACCATCTTTGTTGGGTAGATGGACATGTTCCATACCTTGATCATCACGGTAGTTACACGAATGTATGTATTTATAAAAACGTCAAAATATGTCTGTGTATATATGTTCTGGATTTGAAGAGAAATAAAACACTCCATTTGGGGGTTTTATAATAGCAGTAGCTATATTTAAGTGTGTACAACAGTGACATTCATGTTCAAATTTTATCAAAATTATGTGTATCATATTATAAAAGTAAAAAATATGTTTCATATATATTTGAAATAGGAATCAACTCTTATAGTGACAGCTGTTAATTCATTTATATTTATTGAATGCATAACTACAGGGAAAATTCCATTCTAGAATTTATTTAACAACTCTTTTTTATACAAAAGAAAGGTATATTTTCTTTGTATAATAGGTTCTTGTTTAGGTTTATTCTAGTATGCATTCCTTATATTTTACATTCCTTCTCAAACTATAATCTTTAAACATTTCTTTTTTTAAATTTGGATTTGATATATACATGTAAAGTTTATTCTACCTCTAAATTGTTATAACTGTAAGGCTAGAAACTGGGTACATATGGTAAGAGTTATTTGTTTATTCTGTTAAAATCTTACACCCAATGGGCTGGGATCACCTGGGAGAGCAGTATCCACACAACACTAGTGACTGTTAATGCTAATAATAAGAGCAACAGAACACATCAGCTACCTAGGATGCTCAACACACACACAAAGTCTTTTCCAGAAGCTATCACTAACTTCATGACAATTTTTTTAAGTGAACAGTATTTAAGCCATAGGAAATCTGTGCACACTTGAAACAAAATAAGAGACAGCTCAATTAAATTAGCATATTTACTCAAAGATGCTTTTGATAATGGTGGCTATATGCATAGTCTGGATCCTCTTTAATAGCAACTACAGAAGAATTATTTTAGGTCCTCATGACACAAATAGTCATTTTTTATTTCTCTTTTGTCTCAGCTTCCAAGAAGCTCAGAACCACATTTATAAATGCACAGGATCTCAGAACATTTATTCTGTATAATACTTTATCTTTGGATCTTCTAATTTTTCTTTTCTTAATCGTTGTCATTTGTAATTTCCTTACATAGCTGTGTTTATATTGTGATACCTCAGTTTGGAAAATGTGCAGGGTATAGCTAGAGAGATGAAAAGGGAGGGAGTCCCTAATTTACTAAAATAGGAAACTATGTCTCATGATAGTTATATAATTTACCAAAACACAAACATTTATTAATTGCCAAACTATGGTTTTGGGATATCAGTCCAAACTCTATGATCTGTTTAGTAATGTCATTTCCTCCTCTTTTAAAAACACTTGTTTTTTCAAATGCCTGTTTAAGGTGGGACATTCCCAAGACATTAAGCTCCTATGGTGCCAGGCTGATGTGGAACATCTCCTGCTGCCTGAGCTCAAGGCCGGTGTGGCTGAAATGCTCCTACTTTGGGGGCAGCACCCACCAGTCCCCACGTGGAGTTTGTTTCTCAGCCCTTGTCGTGAAAAGACGTCACTGCACCTTAATGCAATGGGGTTAGATGTAACTTAGTTTTTTTTACAATCTTCACTAACATCATCTTTAGTGAAGAAACACTTTTTGATTAGGAATATTTCTTTATAGGACTTTTTGATTTACAAAAAAGGGGGAGTGCTCTGGAGAAGTATCTGGCAGAGGCCTCTAAGAACAGGGAAAGTGTCAGTGCTGTGCATGCGGAAAACACATCTGTGCTGGGGGTCGTCCTGACAATGTTTGCAAAAGAACTTAGTTCAGAGCAATAAAAGGACATATTTTATTTAACGATGAAGGAGTGAAGGGGAGTGAACAGAGTGCTAGAGAAGAGATTATCAGAGGAGATTCCTAGCACTTCAGAAGGTAGAATGTTACCAAGCAGGTATGGGCGAGGGCTGCCCAGGTCTCTTGATTCAAAGGACCAAGGAGGGGCTTTGTGCTCCAGGATGGCGGGGCGTGTGGGGGTGGGGTTTAAGCAGCCAGCACTTAAACTCTTATCTGTGTAGTTAGTATTTGAGCTTTTGAGACAATTTGAACACTTGGGAAGCCTTTCGTCTGGCAACCAAGTAAATTCCATGAGGAGGCCAAATTCTCTGCCGTCCCATGCCCTAAGCTGCCCAGGCCCGGCTCTGCACCAAGGTAACCCCACGCTTCGGGCATGTGGACTTTCCATGCATTAATTACAATGCAGGAAGTTTCCTAATCACATTGGACCACTTATCTGGAAATTGGCTACAGTGTCTGATTTGAGGATTTATGGTTAAATATTTTATACTGGAGTTCAGAAAATTAAAAATAAAAGTTTGAAATCTGAATAGAAAGTGGTTATATTTGACTGGTACCGAGAGCCTTCTCGGCCTGTAAATATCTGGAAAGTAGGACACGTCATTCATAGGTGACCTGCAAGTCAGCTGTCTGAATGGTCTGTGGTTCTATAATTATCTGAGGCAAATGATCTGCATTTTAACAGGTAGAAACAACAGGCAGCTTGCTAGCTGGCGCACAACCCCACATTTTCTCTCTTAGCCTAGAAATTCAGCTATCTTTATCTCTGCAGATCCTTCCGGTTAGTTCTCAAACAACACAGAATCTCCAGTTTTCATTTCCTGAGTTTCACAGCTTTTCCTCATTTCTGTGAGATAAATTGTTGCCTTTTCTTTGAGACTGCCTGCTTTTCTGTTGTTTAACATATACTAGTTCGAGTTGGCTTTTGCCACTTGAAAATATACCAGCACCTCAAGATATGTTTTTGGAGACATTTTGATACTTAAATATACATCATGAAAGGCAGCTTCAATATGACTTCTCTACACATTTGTTGTGCTTCACAATGTACATCACCAAATATCTTTGCAGGCAAGAATCTTGGAGAATCACAAGGTTTCATAAACTTCCTATTCGTTTTGCAAGGCAGGTCTCTGTTACCAAAATCACTGTTAAAATGGTTATTTCCACAGATGAGGACAATGTGTCTCCTTCTGGAGGGCAGTGTGGCTGCCTGGCCTCAGCCTGGCTCTCTGAGAGGTAAGGATGTAACAGGTCCTGTGTGCTGTGTTCCAGACAGCCTGGGGAGGGAGTGTGATTAGGGTGTCCTTGTTGGCCTATAAAGAGACATAAAAGATTTCAATTTTGCAAGGCTTTGCCTTGAAGGAATATATAAATGCGTTAGTTCACATATCAAAAGCTGGCTTTCCTCAGGAGGGCATCTCGCAGATCGGAGCGATTTGCATGGCATCACTGTCTCAGACCCGAAGGCTGCTAGTGCCTGACTCCTCTGTAGGACAAGGCTCGGTATGTGGTCATAGGTTGAGAACTGATCAAAGAATGCCCACCCAACAGACAACTGCAGCTAGAGACAATTAGCCTCAGGGACAGTTCCTGCTTCCCTCCTGACCACTTGTCTCAATCAACAAGAAACTAGATAAAGAAATACAGAGCTGCTATATTTCTGTTTAGCCTTTCTGCTAAGTAATAATTTTATCTTAGGACTTAGAAGTCTATCTTAGAAAGATTTTGTAACCATTTGCTCACATATATAGAGTTAATTAAGGGATCTCTAGAAGCTTTTGGGGAGACTTTAAACCAGAATGAACTACCTGTTATCATGTAAATCTGTTACCACTGGCAACTGATTTCTACACCAATAAATACTGATGCGGGACTTTGCTCGGGGACTCACAGCTCACGGGAATGCTGGTGGACCCCTTGAGTCCCCCATCTTTTAAAACTGTACTTTCGTCTATGTGTCTTCTTTTATTTCTATATTCTCTATTTTCTGTTTCTATTATTTCCCTATCCCTTGCAACAACCCCTGACAAAGGGACCCCATTTTTCTGGGAGCATAGCTAACTCCCCGCATGTCCTTAACAGCGAGGAGGCTATGATGGTCAGAGAAGAAGAGAGAGGAGTAAAATTGGGGGGGGGGGTTGTTGGAATAATACAGGAAGTGCAGACTGGGTCAGGTAACATAAGTTAATGTCAGCACATGGGTTTCTACCCTGGATGCAATGGCAAAGGAAGAGCCTGGGGCGGGGTGTGCTGGGGGTGATAGAAAGAGGCAGGAGGTCTTGAGATAATTAATATATATGTTACTTTACATACTTACCATTTTTGTGGTGAGAACACTTAAAAATCTACTCTCTTAGCAATTTTCAAGAATACAATATATTGTGATTAACTATAGTCATTATGTTGTTCAATAGATATCTGGAACTTATTCTATCAACTGAAATTTTGTACCCTTTGGCCAACATCTCACCCCAGCCCCCCAGCCCCTGGAAACTACCATTTTACTCTCTACTTTTATTATTCCAGCTTTTTTTGATGCCACATATAAGTGAAATCTTGTATTAATTTGTCTTTCTGTGCCTGGCTTGCTTCACTTAGCATAATATCCCCCAGGTTTATCAGTATTGTCACAGATGACTTTCCTTTGTTAAAGGTTGAATAGTATTTTATTATGTGTATATATAACACACTGTATGTGATAAATATATACAATTTTTATTTGTCAAATAAAATAAATGATAAAACTGATTTCAAAACATTTAAAAATTGGGACGTTAACATGAGTCTTATATTTTGTATTTATCCCCATTAATTCACGTGTCTCTGTTTGTCTTCGTAATTCATAGCAGGTGAGGGTGAGTGAGTTTATTTGGACAGGTTCTGCATGCACAGATGAATTTCAGGATGGAAAGGGGAAAAAATATTTCGAACTCAAATGAGTGAGCAGTTCTCGAACAGTTTCTTGCAAATTATTCAGCAGCTATGCTTAGTTCAACCTGTAACCTCAGGCCTGTAAATCTGTCCATGATTTGGGATTCAGATATTTCATGTACTTCATCTTTTTATGATGACATTTCAAAAATCAGCTCTTTTTATAAATTTGTCATCATTGTATGATTTTTGGTTTAGTAAACCTGCCCGGTAGGTCACCAACAATACACTTGACATTCAGCGATCCATTCTATTAAAAACATACATTATGTAGTACTTGTGAATTAATAGAATCCTACCTATAATATAATCGATAGTGCATTCTACATAGTATTGGTTTATATAAATACCATTTTTAATAACTGAACTCAAGAGAGCATCTATTCTCTCTGCCCCTAGGTATAGTTATTTAAAAATTATTCTTATATTTTCTCCTTATTTCTAGATTTACCTCTGCAAGATATTTTTATATTGGTATTTTCATGTCTCTTATTAGAAACACTGTTAGTCACCAAGAGACTAAGCAGAGTCTTAAATCTGTGTCAACTGTTACATAATCAAAAAATCTACTTTTTCTGTCAACTATTGTACAAATTTAGATTCCACAGACTACTAAAATATCTTGGTTTTGCACTTTTAATTTATATTTTAATATGTGAAATGTCATTGCTATTAATGTGACTATATGTTGTATGAAATTTGGATTTCAGTCATTAACTGTTTTAATAAATCATAATTGCAAATAAAATTGCAGCCCAGTATTCCCTTTTATTGCTTCTTTCCAACAATAATTCTGCTTACACAAAGCACAAATAGACACTTGATTAAGTCAACTCAGAGGAAAACGGTTTGGCCTCCAAGTTCTGAGGAGGGGCTTCGGCAGAGGCTGGGGGGAGGTGGCTCGCAGAGACTGAGCATCAGCTTGTCCTGGCTCAACAGCTGAAGGAACCACTCTAGCCCGGTCTCAGCAGCTGGGCTACGCTGAAGCCATTTTTGGTGTCATATCCTCAAGATAATAATCTTTTTAAAATATGACTGTCTTTGTACTGACTTTGTTAGGAGCATCTGAATGTTTGAATAGACTTTTGATCAACTTGGTTATCCCATAACACTCTGTAATCTCCAGGTACTTGGGGAATTTCTTGATATAACGAATGTTGGAATGAACATATGATTGGGCCACTAAATTATATGCAAAGCACTAACTGCAAAGCCTGAGTTGGTTCCCAAAGTTTGCAACCAAGAACACTGATGAACACATGCACAGTTTAACGCTTGCTTCCACAGGCTTGGAAGCAAGAGAAACTGGCACTGTCTTCACGAGGCTTACACACCCTCTGCCTGCTGCACTGGAGGGGAGTCCATCAGCAAGGTAATCCCAAGTATTTAGTATGACAAATATTCATAGTAATATTAATATTATGCTCCAAGGCCTAAAGGTTAAATGAAGGAGAGGGATGCAAAAATATTTAACTTGATTCATTGTGGTAAATGAGAGGCATAAACAGGCCACTGAGGAAGCCCCGAGAGCAGAGAACTTGCTCTGATTGGCTGTGTGAGGTTTCCCAGAGGATGCGATAGGTACCATGACATAAGACTTATAATAGCAATATTCTGGAAAATAGGAAGACATTACTACTCGTGTGCGTGTATGTGTGCGTGCATGAGATGGGATGAGTTGCTATAGAGAATGAAAAGTGAAATCTAAGTGTAGGGAACATCCTTTAAATCAGTGGTCCCCAACCTTTTTTGCATCAGGAACCGGTTTTATGGAAGACAATTTTTCTTCAGACCAGGGAAGTGGGAGTTTGGGGGGTGGTTTTGGGAAGATACAAGTGCATTACGTTTGTTGTGCACTTTATTTCTATTATTATTACATTGTAATGTGTAATGAAATAATTATACAACTCACCATAATGCAGAATCAGTGGGAGCCCTGAGCTTGTTTTCCTGCAACTGGACAGTCCTATCTGGGGGTGATGGGCAACAACGGCTGATCTGACAGGGGGCGGAGCTCAGGCCGTGATGCAAGCGATGGGGAGCGGCTGTGAACACAGGTGAAGCTTCGCTGGCTCACCAGCCGCTCACCTCCCGCTGTGTGTCTGGTTCCTAACAGGCTGAGGACTGGTACCAGTCCACGGCCCAGGGGCTGGGGACTGCAGCCCTAAGAAATGTATATGATGTCGAGCACAAAGCCATTAAACTGTAACACTACAGGTTGTTATCATTATGGCATTTAAAGGTGTTGCACAGGAAACGTCATCACGCTGTACAACAGAGAGTCAATTTTTACAGTAGAGATACTCTGCTCAAACTCTGCTTTCCCCTAAAGTGACATTAAAACCTATCCTATCTTTGAAGCACTGAGGAAATACAACCAAGTTATCCCATCGAGAAAATAGAAACACGAAGGTAGACAGTACTTAAATTGGAGATGGAAAGCCACAGCTTTATCAGCCATGATTGGAAGGACACATTAAAGACAAAGTATTTATACATCATAAGATAAGGATAGGTTTAAACCAAGAAACTATTGCTGTTTGGCCAATAACATATCCTTTGAAGAATAATACATACATTCTGGGTACACCAGACCAAGGGATGTAAGAATATCCAGGCATCCCAAGAACAGAATCCAAATTGGCCCAGCAAGGAGTTGATTTCTTTAACCCTCTTAGTTAGGGTCTGTCATGATTCCTTAGTGGGTAGATCGAGAGACGGATATCAAAATGCACCGCTTAACACTTACTGCTGTTGTGGGTAATGGAGAGAAACCCTCTGTCTTCCAATCCTTGCTTTTGTGATGCTGGCTGGGCATGGGGCTATTCGTGACAGTTAAATCCAAAATATAATATTAAAGACCAATTTGCAGTTATACAGCATCTACTGGTAATTTGTATTTTTAAGATGGAGGTCTAGAGTAGGGGATAATCATGTTGAACACAGCATTTTAATGAATTCTGAATATTTAAGAGATAGCCTAATGCTATCTTGCTTTTCTTGAAGAAGAAAAGGAAAATGAGAATAATTATGTTGATGCTAACAATTATAACAATAACAAATAATATCTGAATGGCTTCTACATGCGAGGGCTTTTGAAATCATTAATTCAATCCAACATTAGCACTGTGAGTTAGGTAGAGATGTTCTCGATTATGAGTAACAGAGAGAGCAGGTTTCAATTGGCTCAAACGAAAACTACAAGGAATAACACATGATGATAACTTAGGCTTATATAACTCATGCTGTATTCCAAGCACTGATTTTTCCTGGATTAATTAATGTGTTTCTCCTCCACAACCACCCAGTGAAGTGGGTACAGATGAGGAGACATTTAGTGACTGGCGCAAGATCACACACTGAGAAGAGTCAGTCTGGGTTTTGAATCCAAGCAGCCTGGCTCCAACGATGCACTTTGACCTGTTTACAGGAAACAGATGCTGTGACTCGTGTCTTTAGGCCAGCCGGTGCCTCTGGCACGACTGCACGCAGCTGCTTAAGGAGGATCCTCAGGGCTCTGTCTCTGGTTTTCAGATCCACTTTCTTACAGAGTTCTCCAGTGTCCTGCAAAAATGCTCACCAGCAGTGACAGTCTTGCATTAGCACCACCACCAGAAAGAGCACGGCTCCTTCCAGGTGAGCTCCAGCAAAAGGTCTACGTTATTTTTCACAATGGTATATTTTGAGGCCACATCTAGTTTTTAGTAAATTGCTGTGACTGTTAATTACTGGACGTGAACACACACCAATTGCTGGAGCATGAGATATGAAGTCATCCGCAGCTGAATGCATGGGCCGAAAGTAGAAAAGCGTGGCTTTCCAAAGGGGAAATGAGGTGCCGCTAGCAGGGAAAATGTTACCAGACGCAGGGCAAGTAAAAGCCGGTAGGTGACCACTACCTTTGATTTATACAGCACCGGAGGGCAGTAGAGGCAATAGGACTTCAAGGCCAGCCCTCTTAAGCAAATTAAAAGAGTTTCTCTGCACTTATTCTGTTATTTGTGTCTATTCTTTGAAAACTTCTATCATCAAATGTCTATTCTGGCCTCACTATTCTATTAGTGTGATTTGGAGAATTAATGGAATTTAATGGTGTGGAGAAAAGATAAGAGCCACAATTGCAAGGAACTCTGCCACTCGAGGAAGCAGCCCAGACACACATACGCTTACCCTGTTCCCACTGCACTGAGCAAGCTTCAGAATAATGGAGAGGGCTCTGGGGCGGCGTACGAGAAAGGGGGTTCAAGCTATTGTATATGGAGAAGACAGGAAAGGTAACCCCAGAACACCACATGATCTGGGGTCCCTGGATTGCACTTGCATGGGAAACCATATTACTCTCCATTCAGAGGGAAGGTTTCCTTATTTTAAGAAAACCTCCACATTATTTTTAAAGATCCTGTATATTATTATGAGTAGATGTTCAGACTGGATGGATACAAGTCAGCACGGCCCAACCAGAGAAGCAAGGCTCCTTACACAGGTGTATCTCAACCAGGCTGATTTCTGTCTATGGCATGCCCCGCCCTTCATACTGATGCCAGACCAAGAAAGGAAGCCCTAAAATACGGAAGTGAATGCCTGAGACTTGCCTGGTGCCTGGTGAATGAAAGCACCTATTTTCTTTTATAATGTATAAAATTTAGTTAGATCTTTGTTCAAAACAATTTATTTTAGTGTGCTCAAATATTAGAACCATTAATTTTTTAAACAACCTTCATAAAAGATTATTATGAAAACTTTTAATTATTTTTATCAGAAAAAAATTTAAATTACTCTTTGAAATTCATATTAATTTTATTTGGGCATTTCTATTCTTCCAGAAACTTAAGTTTTAATGTTTTAATAAGAAACAAACAATGATTTATCTAAAGGAATAAAGAAAATAGGCACAGGAATACCTGATTCTCTAAGAGTCACATATCGTAAGAGCACAGTATTTCTCCAAGAATTGTTTATCTTGTAAACTTTACAATGTGAGGTCTGGAAAGACTTTTACTTAGGTTAAATAAATGGCTCTATTTAATAACAATATTTTTAATAGTTTTTAATGATAGTTATTCAACAATAATATATTGGTAACTCAATACTCTGTAGCTGATGATATAGATTATTTCCAATTCTTCAATAAAATGGAACGTAACTCTCCAAAGAAAAGTGCATTTAAATTAGCAAGAAGTACATACATGTCAAAGACACAGGCTAACTGCAGAGAAAGAGGGGAACAAGAAGAATTTTGAACATGTAAATGATCAATACTTCTTTTGAGAAGGGGACAGTGTTCTGGCGCTCTCTGAATCACAAAATGAATGCTGTCACCAAGAATACGTCCTGGGCATCGTATTGTTCATCATCAGAATTCATCCTTACATGTGCGGCATCCTGTGTGTAGCTCCAGGACAAGGAAGATGTGAACATTGGAATTTGAGTAGTAATGTTGGTCTGCCTCCTTCTACGAACGTTATGATGGACTTATGCAAAAAATGTCCACACTGCCACTAGAACTACAGCGGATACGGTTCGATACTGACGGAACCAGAAACTTTCTCTCTTAGGGTGGGCACAGACATTTTCTAAGAATCGTTATGAGCTGTGGAACAAAAGTGAAGAAGATGAAACTAATGTAAATGCAAATGACATTTGGATAATATTAATGAGTGATGTGTAGAGAGAGGGTTATGTGAACGTATAATGCCATTGGGCTACTTTTACGAATGTGTCGCGATAATAAATGTTATTTCAATATGTGAAGTATATCCTAAAAGATAACAGTTTATGTGCCCTGAGGACTAGAAATATGAGCACTTTTGAAAACCCATTAAGACAATCTCTACCCAAATGTAGCAAAAAGCAGATCTCTAAGAAAGGGGCAGGTCAGAGAGACAGAAAGGAAAGGAGTTGAAATGACTTAATGTAGCACAGCAAGTGGGAAAACCCACAACATTTGAGAAGAAATCTTAAACTCAGAATGTGTGTGTGTGCGTGCATGCGTGTGCGTGCGTGTGTGTGTGTGTGTGTGTGACTATTATGCTTTAACATATCATCTGAGAAGCAATTAAAATGGAACTTTGGTTCCCAGTAACAGATTTTCTAAATGGATGGCAAAATTCATTTTTTAGTTTTAGGTTAGAATATCAGAATGTCTTAAGCAATAACAAATATTATAAAAACCGGTTAGCAATCTTTACATCTAAGGTATGTAAGTTGTTGTGGTGTAGAATACCAGATCTAGCCAACAGAATCTTATAGATATGCTTCAAAAAACTGTTATAGAGGCCGGGCGCGGTGGCTCACGCCTGTAATCCTAGCTCTCTGGGAGG
>VBSM01002608.1:172842776-172861494 GCA_008086735.1 Cheirogaleus medius | reverse complement strand
TTTTTTTTTTTTTTAGCAGAGGGGCCACACATCAAGATCATTATTGCAAACTGGATGAGCAATAATAAAATTGAACATGAGCAAGCTTTTATCATGAAATGCCTCGGGAATAATAAAGCTCTTCAACTTTAAAGCAAGCTGTTCTTTGGAATGGGGAGAACTCTTGGTAGACTATTAAAGCTCAAAGTGGCTTTGGAAGATCACACTTGATTTTCAAGATTGGGTTAGCTTATTACATTACCTAAACTGCTATTTGTGCCAATAAGTTAATTTCTTGTTATTAAATTAATCCTAAAACATTTGGTGGGTAATTTCAATTTCATTAAGTCCTAGGGGAAAATGATTCACACTCCCAGGCACGACAGACAAATCTTTGTAGACAAACATCCTTTATTATTCTGCTAAAACATGTTTTTATTCTCATACCAATTGTATCACCTTTTCTTCAGACAAATCAACAAAATCGAAAAGAGCATTTAAAAAAAGACACCAGCAGATTAACCAGATTCAGAGGAAGACCCCTAAGAGTATCAAGCATTAAAGGAAGGGTTGATTTTAAGCATGGTCTGTGTGCTTAGTATGTTAAACCATTTGCGCTTGAATAATCAGTAATCTCTCATGTCAATTAAAAGTAAAATTCAAAAAAAGTAGATATTCTTGATGAGAAGCTCATTAAATAAAACTGTTACTGAAATTTCCCATTTTTGTTGAACCCTTCCTCTGACCACGTTGCACGTGTGGCTTGAGAGGCTGCGTGCGTTCACGGAGGGTGGCCAGACCACCTCTGACCACGGGACTGGGACCTGCATCTCTGCAGCCCTCAGCCCACGAGCACCTGGGCTTGGTCAATGGCTTTATTTTCTATTTTTTTGCCGCTTCCAACTCAGCGCTGACTAGGGAGAGTGTGTGCCACTTCTAGCTAGCCTGCCCGGCTTCCTCATGCCAAAACCCTCCAACCGAGGCATCTCTGAAGCCCTCTCCCTCCTTCTTCCCTGGGATGATTCCTGCCCCTCCAGGGGTGCCAGTGAGGACGGCCACTTCCCCGCCACAGCAAGCTCTGCACGGACAGCCTCATTCGCCCAGTCTTCCTGGACGCACATTCCTCGGTTAAGTTGGGGATTTCTACTATGCTAAAGCACTCCTTTATAACCGGGCAGATGCGAAAGGTGCTTTCATGCAGCAGGCTTGGTTGTAGAAGTGGGACTTGGGACAATGAGCGAAAAGAGACGTAAATAATTATGGGGCGAGGCTGGAGATCCACTTTCCACTTTGCCATGTCTTAATCCTCCACATCCGACCATCGAACACTTCTTTCCTGTAAGAGTGTCTCTGTAGGGATGAAATTTCCTATCCTCACCCAGGGCAAGGTTCGTGGCTGAGACCCCTATAACAAAAAACAGAGAACAAGAGAAACAAGGGACAAGCAGAAACATGTGCCTAATAAAAATTTTACGTGACATGGAGCCTTCATGTCATGAAGGTCCAAAGAAACAAGGGACACTGTATGTTTTATGCTAAATGTGAGGTAGGAGTGGATAGTTGTGGGGAAACATGATTGCACAGAACAGGGTATGGTCTTGCAAGGCGTGTTAGATTTTTTCTGTGAGTTTTTTTTTTTTTTGTCCTTAGAGATGAGGACATTCCTTTCCTAGGAGAATAGGGAGGAACCCTCTGGAATAAGGGTTTATGCCCTGCTGGCTTTAGGGTGAGGAAAATTCTAGTTTCTATGGGATGCTTCTGCTGTTGTTTTTCAGACGCCACGGTGCCGTATTTTGGGGTAGTGTGTCCTGAATCCTGTCACCTCTCTTTCGTCTCTCTTCAATTTTTTCCCCATCATTGTTCAAGTTAAGGTCTTGACTGTCTCTTACAGACTCTTCTATTTTAAAACTTCCTCTCTTCATTTGGACCTTACCAAATAGTCTTCCTAAATCCTGCCTCTCTCTCTAGAATTCATCTTTGGAAGTCAGAACTTCCTAAAATACACTTCTATCAAAATGGAATATAATTGTCCTTTCACTACAGGGTAGTGACCCAAATCCTCAGCTCACTCTTCAAAGATCTCTAACTGTGTTTACAACAGCAAACTCCCCTCGGCCACACGAGTTTATCCTTTAATATAGAGCAGATGCCACCCTTCCTAACCTTTCAGATCTCTTTCTGGAACTCCAAATATTCTTTCCTCTCTTTTTATTCTGTCCAAAAAAGTTACTGTTTAAGAAACTGCATCTTCTGTGTAAGTCCTGGTCTTAATATGGAAACCAGAAATAGTCTTGGTAGCAATGAGTGGCTTTATTGGGATCACAAATATATTTTATCCATTTGCAAACTTATGTCAACTGATGCTGAGCTGAGGGTCCTGATGTTCTGACCATGCTCATCAGGACCAAATAAGATGCAATAAGAGGATATTTGATTGAAATAAAAACTAGTATTCTTTAATATAAATAGTAGTCAAGTGAGGATTGGTTAACAGGAGCAGAAGAAGAGAGAGCGCTTAGTAACATACCAAGTATTGGCTACCTGTGTTCTAGATATTTTATTTGTAATTAATGATGCATTTCTCTACAAAATCTCTTCCATGGGTCTCTTAAAATAGTTATTTAAATAACTATTTTGGGAATTTATTTTTTTATTTACTTAAACTCTATATCCCCAATTAAAATTATTCTTTGGGTGGGGGCAGCCATATTTTAACTTCTCCAATAATATTTCAGAGTTGGTAGTCATAAATATGAGGTTTGATTTTATTTAAAGGAAAATATAATAAAAGCGAGAGGGGCAGGGTGATTTTAGTAAATACTTAAAAAAAATACAAATATACCTTCAATTAATGATCATTTCAAATTGGCTAAAAAGTTTTCTACATTCCTGAAAGGTGAGTAATAAGAAAGTATTTCTAGTTGCTAAGAAGAAATAAAAATGGTATATTGTATGCTTTGGCAGAAATGGATTTAAAATGTTCATTTTTTTGAAAACCAAATATATTTTTCCATAGAGCACAAACTAAAGATATAGCTTATCACTGAAATTTTGTGATTCTAACTTAGATGAAAAGTGAACTTACTAATATGTTCCTTTTGCATGGATATATGATCACCTTATTTCACAGGTGTTTGAAAAGTAGATGTGTTCTACATTATCTTAGATATGTATCCAGAAGATCTACTTTATTGATATTTTGGATTGAATTCTAATTTGTCTGATACCAGGATCACTACCAGTGCATTTTTTAATCAATACAAAGAAAGAGATTAAAATATTAATAAATGAATTAAATTTCCAGTGCAAAATATAAAAAAGAGACATAAACCCCATAAAGACAATATAAATAAATAGGCATAAGAAAAGAATCTGCAACCAACGTTACTCATGAAAAATTGATGCAGTAATACTAAATAAAATATTAACAAATCAAAACGAATGACACATAAAAAATAATATACCGTGATCACCAGGAATTTATCATAGCAATACAAGAAAGCTGTTTTAATATTAAGAAATCCATTCATATCATAAAGCCTATTAATAGATAACACAAAAAAATCTTTTAATTTTCTTAATAGCTGCTGTGAAGGCCTTCAACAAAGTTTGATACTTGTTTCTAACTAAAAATACTAAAGAAAATAGGAACTTAAATATATTTTCTTAACTTAATTTTCCTCTTTATCCCTCTCTCTGTCTATATTAATATGTATATGTGTGTGAATATATGCATTTCTTTACATAAAAAATACTTAACATAAAACATACGTAATATGTGTGTATATATCTTATATATAGAAATGTATATATGTAGAAATCTGTATGTACATGTAACGAGAGAGAGAGAGAAAGGGAGAGAGAAAGAGCATATCACTACCACTGAGTGGAGAGTCAGTTCCACTAAGACCAGGAACAAGGTAGCAAAGGAAAGAATACTTCCCAACTCCATTATTATTCAACATTTTATTGAAAGTCAATGGAATGAGACAAGATTAATCAATAAGGTGCATAAGAATTGATGAAGAAGAAATAGAGCTATCTCTATTTGCTGTTGATATGATAATTTTACCTGAAAAACCCTAGAGAATCAATGATAAAAGTAACTAAAGGAAAAAGAATTATCATGGTAGCATGATACAAAATTAATACACAGAACTTAGGAGCCTTTATAGGCATGCACAATGAACAGATAGCAGTCATAACGGTAAACGTCTTAGTCCATGAGGGCTGATATAACAAAATATCATAAACTGAGTAGCTTATAAACAACAGATTTATTTCTCACAGTTCTGAAGGCTGGGACGTCCGAGGTCCCGGCACCAGCAGGTCTGGTGTTGAAAGCTGAGACAGGTGATCGCGCACCAGCTGGGAGAGAGAAGGTCCTGGCTCAGTCGCTTTCAAAATCTCTGCTAATGTTTGAAACACGTCAAAAATCCCAATGTTCACTCATCACCCCATAATTCCAGTTTGGCTTTGAATGCAGCCACTTTATCTGCTGACTTGAACACACTTGTCATTTCCCCCTGAAGTGACAGATTGAGTTCATTGAGCAGGTTGAGTGTGTCACATAAGTCAGCAAGTTCTGTGACCCATTCTGTGTCCCTGAGATGTGCTGCCAGTAGTGACTGTTTTTCTAAAAGAAATCTCTGGAGCGGCCCTCGTAACTCAAAAACTCTGGCCAGTGATCTACCTTTAGAAAGCCATCTCACCTCTGTGCATAAGAGAAGACGTGTGTGCTCTGCGTCCGTCTCCTCAAAGAGCTGAGCCAACAGACATGAGTTAAGGGCATGTATTTTAACGTGGTTGGTAATTTTAATCATATCCTGCAAAACGTTGTTTAGTTCAGGTGACATTTTTCGGCTAGCCGGTATTTCTCTACAGATCACACAGTGTGTAGACTCACACTCAGACGCGACCTCCTTGACCTGAGCAGTGAAACCAGAAAGTCGTCCAGTCGTGGCAGCTGCTCCGTCAGTGTGTACAGACACAAAATGACCAATTCAGTGTTTCTGATATGGAATCATTCAAAGACTTGAACAGTTCTGCTGCTGTGGTGTTGGTTGGCAAAAAAAGTGCACATGACATATCCTCTTGCACATCCTCCTGAAGAAATATGTCCCACAAAAACAAGCATTGCTGCCTTGTTGTCAACATTGGTAGACTCGTCAACCTGGATTGCATACCACAGTGACTCCTTAATCCTCTCTAACAATTGTGCCTCAATATCCTCTGCTATTTCATCGGTTTGTCTAATTATGGTGGTAGCCAAAAGGGGAACGTGTGCCACCTTTTGAACTTCAGCCTCTTCTAAAAGTTCATGGCAAATGTCCTTAGCAGCAGGCAGGACCGACTCTTCACCAATAGTAAAGGGCTTCTTAGCTTTAGCAATGAGGTTCGTCGCTAAGAATGATGCTCTCAGTGCAGACACATTTGATGAAGTAGTGGCCTTCAGTAATTGCTTCTGTTCTTCATGTTCATTTTTTTTTCTTTTGAAAAACTCCAAAGTCTTGTCTTTTAATGCAGGGTGCTTGGTCTCCATGTGGCCAAGCATTTTTGAAGTTTTTATGGCTTCATTGAATAGCCAGGTTGCCACATATTGTATGAAGCAGCTTGGAGAATGTGAATAAACCCTTTGCAATGAACCCATAATTTAAGTAGGACTCTTGGTATTTTCTTTTAAAAAGCAGCTTTCATTTTGTTGGCAGTCTTATAGTCTCTTGCTGTCTCATCATTGGGCCTTTCCCTCTTTTCAGGAAAGCTCTCCAGTGATGTTTGCTTTTTGCTCACTTTTGCTAGGGTTAGCTGTGGCCTTACCAGCACTGTGACTGGGACAGGTGCTCAGCGCGGGAAAGAGGTGCAGACAGAGGTGGCAAATAAAATAATGGGTGGGCCATGCGAGGACTAAAACAAGTGTCAGATTCTGACTTAAAGCTGCCACCAGATACAGCTGTATAACTGAAGTATATCACCTCACTGCCACTATAAAGCCTGCCACCAGATGCAGCTTAATTGTCACTTGCCACTCACTGATAGGGTATTGATATGAGCCTGCAGGCAATTGATTTATTATGGTCTCTGTGCAGTCAAACCTTTCTGCTAATGATGATCTGTATTTGCAGTCGCTCCCCAGTGCCAGTGTCACTGCCTCAGCTCCACCTCCGATCATCAGGCATTAGGTTCTCATAAGAAGCTACAACCTAGATTCCTCGCATGCACAATTTACAGTAGGGTTTGTGCTCCTATGAGAATCTAATGCCACTGCTGATCTGACAGGAGCCGGAGCTCAGGCTGTGATGAGAGTGATGGGGAGCGGCTGTAAATACAGATGACGTTTGTTTGCTCACCCGCCTCTCACCTCCTGCTGTGCGGCCCTGTTCTGAACAGGCCAAGGACCAGTACTGGTCTGCAGCCCAGGGGTTGGGGAGGGCAGATATAAAATATCATTCTCATTAGGCTTGGAGGAATGTCACTATTTATTAAATGAATGGAGTAACATGGTTATCATTAGACAAAATAGGGAATAAGGGCATGCCTTTAAAAGCTTTGTCTTGACTGGGTATGAGCAGGAAGTCAAAACTCCAGAGAGGCACTTCAATGAAACTTATTATCAGGTGGAAATGAACCGCTGACAGAAGTCCCTGTTTTGCTTCACCTCCTCAAAGGAGCCCGTAAGGCTGTCCCCAGTGTGCTTATAGCTTACCTCTCGTCACTGCCGGGCACAGCTCAGGGCATCCTGCATCTTGCCTCACCGCGTGATCCAACATGAGAAAAGATTCCAAACCCTTGAACTCCCAAATGCTGGCTTTTGAATAATTCAGTACTCTTTCATGTTTGGATGTTTCATGTTTAATAATCTAAAGTGGGTTGGCAGGCATTTCGTTAGTTCATTCATAATTGAAATCTCAAGGTTAATCACCCTGTGGGCTGCTTTTCCATATGTGATCCTTAGGAGACTGGCAGAGGCAGCAGTCGTGCACCACGTTACAGTTTGCTGTGATGAGCTGCAGCATCTTGGCTGAAAACACATCATCCTCTTAGCAGGTTGTCCATGACGATCCATTAGGCCTCTTCCCAATATCCCATGTCGCCGAGTCTGATTCTGTCTGCTTGTAGTGGAGAACAAGGCACCTCTCCTCTACGACAAGTAGACTGTCACAGAGCTAATTCCACTCTGTGCCGTCCTTCCATGAGCATCCATGAAGTCTACCAGGGAAGAAAAACTCATAGCAAGAGTAAAGGATACTAACATGTTTAGGGTATGTACAAGATGCTAGTCAATGAGGTTACGGTGATGTATATTAAATTATAGTATCTCATAGAGGAGATCTTAATTTTATAACTACCCCATGAAGTAAGAACCAGAGAGTCTGAGTAACTTGCCCAGCCTACAGAGTTGGTAAGGATTTGTCCCACCGTGGAACCCAAATTTACACTGCCTCTTGTGAATGTAATTCATTCATTTTTCAACTATTTGTTGAACGCCTACCACACGCCAGGCACTGGTCAGGCATGTGAGCTATATAAAAGGATCAGGCAGAATCTTTGCTGTCATAAAACTTAAAATAGATATGATTAAAATATATGTGGGTAGGAAGGTGACAAGTGCTGTAAAAATAAATGAAAAAGCAGAGTAAATAGAAAGGAGTGTGCCACGGATAGGTGATGGTGGCTGGTTATAATTTAGAGTAGAAACATTAGGGTAGAACTCATTGAGAAAGCAGCGTGAAGCTGTGAACTTTCAGAGTGTGCCTAGAATAGCGGAAAATGCTTTCATGGAAAAGCAACCACTGAGCTAGGCCTTAAATCACGAATAGAAATTCACTAGGTGGGAAAGGAAAACGTAACCCCAGGAAGATTCAAAGGAATGGGGTAAGAATAGTTACAAAACACCTGTTTTTATATTATATTTATATATGTGTGCTTGCATATGAAAGAGAGTGGGCATCTTGTATTCTTTACTTCCCAAAGCAAACCAAAATTATTTTAAACCATTGTCTATTTAAAATAGTTCGCACTTTATTTCTTTTCCATGAACATAGATAATTTGGCAGCGGCAGCATTTTAACTAAAGTGATGGCAACAGAATTGTGCTGGTGAATGGTTAATAACCAGCCCTACAGAGGAAAAAGTTTTCATCTGCAACAGTTGCCAATTTCCGTGGTGTAAATATTCTAACCATAGCCAATTCGAAGCTACCAACAAGAAATTACTAGATGAGGGATTGGGAAGAAATCTGCAATAAATAGTACACCATCATACAGTATTTTTACCCTATGAATATAAAATATATAAATAACCTAAAAAGCACAGGTAATGATAAAATTTAGTAAAACAACTGGGCATTGGGGCTTTTAGAACAGTCATTATATTTCCTTTAAATATTGTTTATTCAATTAAAGCTTATATAGCGTATTTTTAAAATATTTGGACAACCAACTTACAAAATTCTTAAAAATTGAAAACAAAATCGGCTCTTACGGCTGGTATGAGCTGGCCCCAGCAGAACGTTGGCAGGCGCGGAAATAAAGGGAACTCTGTGTTGTCCCTACATTTTGGGGCTGAAGAAATTCCTCATCTCAGGGAAGTTCGACATCCCGAGAGTGGCGTTCCCCTTGCTGGCACAGGGAGCCCATTCTTAGGTACTGTTCTCTGGTGTGTCTCGGAGCCTCCTGGCTGTGAAGACCGTTGCGCAAAGGCCACGCCTGCTGGCACCGTGCCCACCATCCCGCACCAAGGGCAGGTGTGATGTCAGCAGGTCAAGGCAGGTACATTGGGATTCTTTCTTTTGAACTGCTCTTACGTTTAACGTTGATGGTAGAAAATGACAACCGCGCGGACTACAACTCTTAATCTTCTAGAATATAAATACACCGCCGATGCAGTAAAACATGTCGATTTTCCTAGCGCTTTTTTCCTTTGTTTGAACATCTCCACTAACATGAGCCACTGCCCTGATTATCTTCTTATCTTGAAGACCTTAAGCTCTTTGATAATGGTGCGATGAGGGAAGTGTGGCAGATTCCTTCTTCCACCCAGCGCCAAATACAGTGCGTGTCACCATCAACTCTGACGTTGGGACAAGGAGAAGGAAATATGACGCCGGGCTGCATATTTCGTCATAGAAAGGATGACTCCTGAGGGGTCTCTTCTGACCACTGAGGTACCTGAAAAGCCAACAGAGAAACAATGAACGGGAGTCGCAGCAACAGATGAGAGGCTTATTCTCACATGAACGAATGATTTCAAAGACTTTTCTTTTTGTTTTATCTTGTTGTCCTTGCTGTTTCGTGCACCATCACAAAGGAACTGCCCGTCACATAGAACGTGTACAGGGACATGTCGCATGGTTGCTTTTCCAAGGAATCTTTCTAGAAATACATATTTATTAATAAATAAATTAATTAATTATGCCCAACCACCCAATAATCTGTCTCATCTTGAGAACTCGGTGTAGATGACAGAATGCATATGCGTTGCTCCCCAAGCTCTGTGAGTTGTTTGATGGGTTTAATTTTTAATATTCAATAAAGGTTGCGAGAGGGAAGGTACATTCATGATAGAAAAGAATTCATTGTTTTGTTCTCAACTGTAGAAAGAAGCTTGATCAATGTTTGTTGAATGAGCGAATTAATCCCAATTTAACAGACTCAGAGAAGTTTATTAACTCGCCCCGTGTTGGCCAGTTAATAAGCGGTAGAGCCTCATTAAATCTCACATTTTCTGGTTTCAAAGTCATTTCTTTTCCCAAGTGCCATGCTACACCTAAGGTAGCCACAATATTTCAAAGGTGAATACGGAGTAGTGTTCAAAGCACTGAATTTAAAGTCTGAAGTCCAGAGTCCTGGGTTCCATACCTGCCCCATGGCAAAGCAGTTCCGTGACCATCTTAACTTTTGTCTCATTCTCTCCACCTGTCTTGCATAAGCCATAGGCATGTAAGCACTTTATAATATTTAAATATAATGCCAAGTTGAATATTATTTTTATTACTGCAGAAATGCCTGTGTTATTTCCTTCCTTACATGAAAATAGTGATTCAGATACTTTGACATGCAGTTTCCTCCAAACCTCATATTTTCATTTCATTTTTGCTAATATAGTAAGAATGCGAAGAATGCTCTTTTATCGAAATTTTTATGTATATATTCCTGAATATTTATTTAGCATAAAATCATTAGAAATGCAATTATTATAATGTCAAAATATATTTAAAGAATTTTGATACTTCCTAATTACTGTTTCCAAACACAATTTTTTTGCTAGTTTTCCAATTCATTAGAAATGTAAGTAGCTATTTACAGCGTGGTCAGAGAACCTGCCTCACCTGGGAGTGGTTGGAAATGCAGAATCTCACATCCTGCCCTTGACTCAGAATCTCCCTTTTAGCAGGATCTCTGGAAGATTTGCATAAACTGTAAATTTTGGAAACTGCCGCATTACATTGTCGCCTCAGCAGCATGAAGACATATTGTAAAAACTGTTTTTTTCTTGTCGCTGGAGGGGAAGCACAAACAGGATATAGAGGTGTTGAGAGTTTGATTTCAGACCTGGGAAGGCAGGCGCCGATGCTGTCAGGGGAGCAGAGATGACTCACCAGTGTGAGCTGAGTCACCCCCACAAATAGAAAGGGAGCCCAGGCGGAGCCGAGGTGAGCCAGCACGCGGGGTAGGGGAGGGGGTGGCCACACCTGCACCTGTCTAATTCCAGCGCAGCATGTCTCTGCCTCAGGAGAAGCCCAAGTCCAAGAGCGGTGACTCAGCTGGGCAGCGATGGGAGAGGAAGTGCAGGCAGATGAGCCCGGCTCCTACTCTTTCTTTTTTAGATTTTGTCAATGGCTGTGGGTGGTTCCACCAATCCTGTCACCACGGCCACAAATCAAGTCGGTAATCTCCACTTTAAAGTACGTGCTTGCTTACCCAGGAATCAGGTGTGCACGTGCATGAACGTGATGTCATGTGTGTTTCTACAGGACAGGCGGGACCACTTGCATGGCTGCCCCATCCTCTGTCAGACAACGCCCACTTGATTTGCAAATGATGGATTTCGATTGACCGCCTTTGGAGATCGGTGTTACTCAAACTCAGAAGTGCTGAGGGATGATGGGAATCTCACTAAAATGCAGATTCTGATTCTGTAGTTCCTGGGTGGGACTTGAGATTCCGAATTTCTTGCAAGGCCCCCGAGAGGCTGTGCTGCACCTCTGGGAATTGCACCTGGAATAGCAAGGGTACAGGTAACGGAGGCACAGGAGTTGTGCCAAGTGTAAACCTAATGCTTGTTTAATTCAGCTATCTATGTTGTAGATGAAATATGTGGCCTTTTCTTCAGTCATAGTTTAAATGACACCTTTCTGCAGGGTCAAATTCTTTATTTTCTAATCTTTGATGTAACATTTAGTAGTAAAATAACCTTGTACTTTTGAGCCAGGTAGACTTGGGTTCAAATCTTGACCATGCATTTCCCAACTGTGACTTCACGCGTGGGGCAAAATATCATTTCCCCATTTTGATGTATTAACTGATCTGACCTCAGTTTCCCCATACGTAAGGGTGAGAGGATAGTGCCTGCTGCCAGGAATTGTAAGAATCCAGTGGATGCAAGAAGACAGCATATGGTGGGCATTCAACTATGGCATAAGGTTACATGGAAAAATCATATTGTTTTTAAAATCAACAACACAGTTCCCTGTAGGAAGAGAATTGTTCTTGTTTGCCAAACTGCGCTGCCATAGCCCGGATTCGGGAGCTGGGCAAGTGATGAGGAAGGAAGAGAGAAAGTGAATAAAGACAGCAAATGATAGTGAACTGGAACTCATGGAGAATGTCGATCAAGAGAGACTCTTGCTAGCAAGGCATCCGATAGAACTTTAAGGAAAGATATTTCTAATATTCGATTTTAAATTCTTTTCAAGGCAAGAGCAGAGCTTCCAGCAAGATATATTCTTGTTTGCACAATTCTACAAAACACAGTATTACCAACTCATGCGTGTGCTACACTTTTCATGTATGTAAACCTCTTCTATTTTCCTGGACATTAAATGCATATCACACGGGTCACACTGGCTTTGTGGAGGTGGCATTTGAGAGAGGAAGATTCAGGCAGCTGTCATTATGGAGGCAGAACAGTGTGGCCATGGAACAGCACGCTCGGGTAGTAAAACCATAAGCGAAAGTTAGTATACCAGTGCCCGTGAGATGCAAATTCAAGGTAATATTTTCTTAATCTAAGTGGACTAGGTAACTCCAGTTGACATCAAGCACACTTTTAAAATTATTCTTTTTTTCTCCTGCTTTGTTCCTTGACAACCAACAACTGTGATTTAAATTACCCTCATACCAGCTTGCCTGTCCAATTTTGTCTATAATCTTTTATACTCTGTTTTATTCCCATAGGTTCACTGTCTCGCACAACTAAATGTTGAATAGCTATTCAATGATCACTTCATAAATGACTCTAGATATGATTTACTTTTCACAAACAGTAAAATTCAAATATCCCTAATTTGGGGGAACAGTTGTATCTTCAAACTTAAAATTTCTTGGTACCTCAGGCACTCTTTATTGTTTTAACTCTTGTCTTGAAAAAAAAAATCCAAATATTTTAGTGCATCCATTTTTATTAATAATTACAATGTAGATAAAACAAGTAATATTTGACTTGACCCTGGATTTTTTTCTTAAATTAGCAATTATTGTTACATTTCATCATTATCAATGTGTACAATTATGACCCAGGGCTATAATCTTACAGAAAGCATTAACGTGTTGATCGATGTATGCTTAGGTGGAGGCATGTGGTTAGCTCTACGAATTTTAATTAATTCATGATATGATCTTAAACTCCTTTTACAAATATAATGCAGGAAATGTTTGGTTAATTAAAAGTTTTAAATAATTGTGCCATCTCCAATTTGGATTTTGCTATACAAATGTTCAAAACTCACCTCAGCATTAACAATTTTCAGACAGATTAGTTATTCGTATCACCCTTAATATGAATCTGTACTTAACCTTCCCATTGGCAAACTCTTGCAATAGTTTAATATAAAGATATTTAACATTTTTGAAAATTACAGGGCACAAATAGAATAAAACAATTACGATTCACTGCTTTAAGAATATATATCTCAGTAATATATTAAGATAGGTACACAGCTTTCACTTTTGAAAGCACAGCATCAGACTGGCTGAGGTTCAAGAAACTTCCCTCCTCTTTCTTACAAATACTATTTATATGTACAAAGCACAGTGCTTTTTAGGTGGCATTTATTGAAGTCACGTTTTTCTCATGGATAACAACACCCTTTCAGAAACTGGCAGTATGTGACATTCTAGTTTCGGAGACTCTTACTCAGACATGCGTGCCAGTGACTTGAGGCTGCTTCTAACTAAAAGGGCATAAATTTAATTTAGAAAATTTCAAATAAATATTTGAAAAAAATATTTGAATATTATTGAAATCAATATTTTAAACACTATTAATATAGAGCCATAAGTTCAATGGTACCAAAAATAAAGAATAACTTATTAATGAAATTTGGAGAAGAACAGTTGAGTAATAAAAGTTAAGTTATTAATAAATGTAATAGCAGCTATCTGTTTAAGGCCTGCTGTGTGCCAGGTCCTATCTTAAGATACAGTTCACACACATGCACAGGCAAACGCTCCCTTAAGCCCCCTGACGACGCTATGATACGAACACACTGAAATTGTAATTATCCCCATTCTACACATCTAGACGCTAAGATAGAACAAGTTCATGTTCTTGGCCAAGGTTAACGCCTAGCAAATGGTGAAGGGCTTTAAATATAGACATCTGATCACAAGTTATGCTCTCTGAACCACTGCATTAAATGTCTTCTTTACGTAACAGGTGGTTTGCTTTATATCATTTAACCAACCCAACAAGCACCAAGAGTATTATGCATAATTGCATTTGATTTCCTGATACAATAACTAAAGCTATGAGAGGTTAACTATGAGACTTAGCATACCATTAATAAAGAGTGAACCTTGAGCTCTTACCTAGGCATATATGCCAGTATATCCTATTCGCATTTTATTGCCTCATTTGCCATCGTCTGTATCACTCAGATTGCACCTTCATATCTATATTTTAGCGATAAATGTGTGAGAGTACAGAGGCGATGAAGATGTTGGTTACTTGTCTAAGTTGGCTTAGAAATACGACTTTATTCATCAAAAAGAGGGATTTGTTGACTACAGATAATTGAATCAGCTCAAGAATTAACAGATAATTCAAGGTGTGTGCTTTAAAAATACTCTGGGAACCCACTAAGAGACGCTGGATGGTTGAGAGGAATGTTTTAGAGAAAACTATTTGGAAGTACTTTTATTTCCATTTGCTTTTCTTGTCACTCAGGTTAATTTCTTACATCATGGAGGCATAGGTAACGTTCACGGTATTTTCCAAATTCATACGCATCGTTTATTTATTGGTAAAAATATGTACCACATTAGCTCATTAGATGTTTGGAGATTCCCCTCACAAATGCAAAAGCATACGGCATCTGGGAAAATCATTTTACCATTTTGTTGGCTGGTGGATTGGAAATTCATGGCTTCTGACACCTCTTTAAAGCCCTGCTGTCTGGTGATGCACATTTGCTCATCCATTTTCAGCTTGACGTATTTCAAAGCTGGAACTCGGAGGCAAGTTCAGGAATCCGTTGCTGAAGAACTGAAGTGTGAGCAAGATTCCTGAGAAAGCCATAGATTGCCTTGGAGGAGAGTGAGCTGTCCGGCAAGAAATGGTTTTTACAGCATCTGCAATTGTTTCCGCTGGTGGAGTGTGGCTGATCTTCTATTTATTCTCATTCAAGCAAATGTGTCTATTTTAGAGCACACCTACTCCTGAAAGACTCCAAAGCAACTGCATTTGAACTTTGCAAAAAAATTCAATCAAATCTAACAGTGTCCATTGGAGCTTGAACTCCATGTGTGTGTGATTTTTTATATATCTTATTATTATGTTTCATACGTGCACATTTTATAAATATATATTGTTTTTTAAAATCAAAGCTAATAGGATGTTATCCTGACTTATTTCTATGTCATACTTTTGAAAGTACATTTATCTTTAAGAAATATGAAAATCTTAGGTGCTCGAAAGCATGGCATGTTGCGTATAGAATAGCAACCACCGCTAATTCAGACCCTGAAACAGAAGCAACTTCCTCAGGGGAACTGGTGTCAGTGAGAGACAGTGAATAAGAAAAAGATCATGGCCACAGCTATTTCTATTAGCACTTCCTGTCTCTATGATTTTGACTACGCTACGTGTAGGGGAACTCATATAGGACGTGTCTTTTTGTGGCTGGCTTACTTCATTAGCATGATGTCTACAAGTTTCATCTACGTTATAACATATGCCATTCATTGTTGATGAATATTCCATAGTGTGTGTGTGTGTGTGCGCGCACGCGTGTGTGTGCGTGTTTCACATTTTGCTTATTCATTCATCCATTGATAAACACTTGGGTTGCATCCACATGTTATTAATAGCTGTTGTGAATAATGCAGCTGTGATCATGGGTATAAACTATCTATCTAAGACTCTGTAATTATTTTGGGACTATGTTCAGAAGTGGAATTGCTGAGTCATATGGCAATTCTATTTTTAATTATCTGAGGAACTATTACGCTATTTTCCACAGCTCTACCGTGTTATATTCCCATGAATAGTGCACAAGGGTTCCAAGTTTCCACATCTTCACCAACACTTGTTATTTTCAATATTGTGCTTTTGTTTTTGATACTAGCCATCCTAACGGGTGTAAGATGGTATCTCGTTGTAGCTTTGATTTGCATTTCCCTAATGATTAGCGACGACAGTGAGCACCTTTTCATGTGCTGCTCATCCATTTGCACATCTTCCATGGAGAAATGTCTCTCAAGTCTTTTGCTCATTTTTTTTTTTTTGATGATTGCACACCTTTATTTACAATTGCCAAACTCGGAAGCAACCAGATGTCTTTCAACAGGTGAATGGATGAACTGTGGTACATCCAGAACACAGAATATTATTCAGGGCTAAAAGGAAACGGGCTAACAAGCCATGAAAAGACATGGAGGGAATTTAATTACTAAGTGAAAGAAGCCAATCTGAAAAGTCTGCACACTGTATGATTCCAACTCTGTGTCATTCTGGAAAAGGCAAACTATGGAGACGGTAGAAAGATCAGTGGCTGCCAGGGGTTAGGAGGAGGGAGCGAAGAACAGGCAGAGCCCAGGGGATTTTTAGGGCACCGAAATCACTCTGCACGATGCCCCTAGTGGTGGATCCCTGTCATTACACATTTGTCCAAGCCCATAGGATGGTCCACACAAAGAGTGACCCTAATGTAAATCGTGGACTCTGGGTGACAGTGATACGTCAGGGTAGGTTCACTGATTGTAACAGATGTACCTCTGGGGCCAGGGGTATTGATAGTGGGGGAGGATACACATAGCGGGGGGTCAGAGGATGTATGAGAAATCTCTGTACCTTCTACTCAATTTTGTTGTGAGCTAAAACTGCTCTAAAAAATTCAGTCTATTAAATGCAAAAAATTCATGAAAAATCTATATTGCTGAATAAATAAAATATAGGAAGACAACAGCATCTCCGAGCCATCGGCAATAAACAATGACCTCTTTCTCTTTCTCTCTCTAGAGGTTATTTTGCTCATTTTTGAATTGAGGTTTTGTTGTTGTTGTTTTTAAGAGTTCTCTAGATATTTACAATATTATTTCCTTGTCAGATATGTGATTTGCAAATATTTTCTTCTATCATATGGTGTGCTCTTTCACTGTGATGGTAGTGTCTTTGGATGCACAATTTAAAACAAAATTAAGTTGAATTTGCCCATTTTTTTCTTTTGTTGCTTGTGCCTTGGGTGTCATATCCAGAAGGCACTGCTAACTCCAATGTTGTGAAATTTTTGTCCTATTTTCTTCTAAAAGTTTTATAGTTTTAGGTCTTACATTTAGATTTTCGATCCATTTTGAGTTATTTTGTATATAGTGTTCATTTAGCAGTATTCTTTTGCATATATATCTCCGGTTTTTTCAGCACCGCTTGTTGAAAAGATTGCCCTTTCCCCATTGAATCGACTTGGCATCCTCATCAAAAATTATTTGTGTATATATGGGAGGGTTTCTCTTTGTACTCTCTATCCTATTGCACTGATGTTTATGTCCAGCTTTATGTCAGTATTATACTGTTTACATTACTGTAGCTTTGTAACAAATTTTGAAATCAGAAATTGTGAGACTTCCAGCTTTGTTCTTTTTTCTCAGTATTGTTTTAGTGATTCTGGAGACTTTGAGATTCCATATGAATTTCAGGATGAATTTTTCTATTTCTACAAAATAGCACCATCAATATTTTGATAGGAATTGCATTATAGATGCTTTGGGTAGTATTTGCATCTTAAGAATACTAACTCTTCCAATCCACAAACATGACATGTGTTTCCTACTTATATCTTTAATTTCTTTCAGCAATATTTTCTAGTTTTCATTACACAAGGTTTTCATCTCTTTGCTAAGTTAATTTCTAAGCATTTTCTTCTTTCTGATGCTATTTTAAATAGAATTGGGTTTATAATTTCCTTTTCAGATAGTTCATTGTTAGTGTGCAGAAATGCAAATGATTTTTGTGTGTTGATTTTATATCCTGATACTTTGCTGAATTCATTTATTAGTTCTAACACTTTTTGTGAAATCTTATAACACCTTATCATCTATAAACAGGATAATTTTTCCTCTTCCTTTCCAGTTTGGATGTCTTCTTATTTTTTTATTGCCTGATTTCTCTGGCTTGAAATTTCTGTCCTATGTTGAATAGAAATGGTGACAGTGGGCATCCTTACCTTGTCCCTGATCTTAGAGAAAAAGCTTTCAGTTTGTCATCACTGAGAGTGATATTTTCTGTAGGTTTTTCATATATCGCTTATGTTATGTTGAGCTAATTTCCTTCTATTTTTTTATTTTTGAGGGTTTTATCATGAAAATGTGTTGAATATTGTCACGTGCCTTTTCACATCAATTGAGATAATTTTATGTTTTTATTTCCCCTTTATTCTGTTAATGTAGAATATCGCATGGATCTATTTTCATATGTTGTACCATCCTTGCATTCCAGGAATAAATCTCACTTGGTCCTGGTATATAATCCTTTTAATATGGTGTTGAATTCAATTTGCTAGTACATTGTGGATTTTTGCATAAGCATGTCGGATATGGGACTGTAGTTTTCTTTTCTTGCAGTGTCTTTTTCTGGCTTTAGCATCAGGGTAATGCTGGAATTATTTAGGAAATGTTCTCTCCTCTTTAATGTTTCGGAAATGTTTGAGGATTGGTGCTAGTTCTTTAAATATGTGGAAGAATTCATCAGTGAAGCCACCAGATCTAGGACTTTTCTTTGTCAAGAAGTTTTTGATTACTGTTGCAATTTTCTTACTAGTTACAGATCTGTGCAGACTTTTTATTTATTCATTATTTAGTATTGGTGGGTTTGTGTTTCTTGAGATGTGTCTATTTCATCTATGTCATCCAAGTTGTTGGTTGTATTGTTCATAATACTCCCATACCTATTTGCTTCTGTAGAATTCATAGTAATGAACCCACTTTCCTTTTTTATTTTAGTAATTTGAGTTTTCTTTTTTTTCCTTGATCCATCTAGCTAAAAGTCTGTCAATTTTTTTTTTGCTTTTATTTCATCATATAATGGG
>VBSM01002608.1:172816185-172835769 GCA_008086735.1 Cheirogaleus medius | reverse complement strand
TTACTTGCTTCTTTCTTCTAATATCTTCTAGAAGCTTTCTTTTCTGCAGAGACTGTCTAACTGGCGGTGTTTCTCGTCCGCCATCTTGCTCCGCCCCCCCTAAAATTGCATTTTTCTAAAAAGATTTTGATATGTAAGATCTATAAATATCCATAATTATCAATTCTTTAAATTACCACTCCAGACTTACGAAAAATTCAAAAATAACCCAAGGTTGTTAGAACATATGTTTCACTTAAGTAATGTCTTAAGAAAAAAAGCTATTGTTTCAGAGTGGGGAAACTGAGTTCAATTCTACTTAATCTCCCCAAACTAATCATTATCACTATTTTTTTTAAATATATCAGACCTACAGACCTACATTTGACCCTTAGATTCTTTAAAAGTTTGAGAAAAGGAAGAACAATGCGGATGATTTTGAAATTATAAAGGTTTCATAATTTTCTAAAGCTCTGATTATTAATTAACACTGAAATGAACCCACAGTCTCTTCTGGGCAAAGCAGTGCACTTTTAATTAGACTAATATTCATCAAGAGATAAAGTAATCTTTGTATCAACTTTGGGTCTAGGGTATATTACAAACTCTTAATAATAATTTGAGGTTTATTAAATTGATAGTGATTGTAGCTCTTGACACTGTTTTATTATCTTGATAAATATATTAGGGTAAATTTCTTGTTGTATTTGAATCTGAACTTACAGAAAAATCAATAGTTACTTATTAATAGTATATTTCACACCAAAATTGAAGCCTATCCAAGTTATCTGGTATAAATTGTGTTGGATTAATTAATTAGCAGATTACGTGTGATGAAATGTTATATCTAATATTAATAAAACTGTGTTTTGTATTAATAACAAGTCTATTACTATACTCTTTACATACATCAATCTGTTGTAGCCTAACAATGAATTTCAGATAGAAAATGTTTACAGATCAAAATATTAAGGTTTAGTTTCTTCAATTCCATAAAAGGTCTTTTTTCAAAGAACCATCGTATTGGAGATTTACAGTTATTGGATCTCTTAGCACTAAAGCTTTCCCAAGGATTCTATATTTTTCTGGGAATGTATAATTACAGTGAGCTGACCATAAACCACTGGCATTCGTGATTATTTTCCCCCCACGTTTCTACTTCCCAGTTAGACTCTGAAATTTTCTAAGACAGAGCCTAGGTTCATTCCTATTTGTATGCCCAGGATTAGATAGTGTTAACCACAGCACAGACAGTAGATGTTTCTTAAAGGGATGAGTAAATCTGACCCTGACCATTCAGTCCTTCTTTGCATCGCACAGCAAACCAGACACAGTGGCCGTGCTCGGTTCCACCACGGCTACATCGCATCGCATTGTGCTTGTCTGTTTTCTTGACAGCCCCACCGCCCGTTCCAAGCACATGGGAAGTTTTGAGAGAATGGGCTCTACCATATACATCTGTGAGTCCCTCGTCCTAGCAAAGTGCCTGACACAGTTACTAGGGGCTCAGTAAACATTGTGGAATGAGTATGTGGCTGGAGATGTCTTTGTATATTCACCATTTACCCCCTGATGGGGAGTAGCTTTTTAGTAAAAAGTAGAGAAAAGGACAAGAACTGTTAACATAATAGCACACAGATAACTTAAAATTAATAGTTACATATATATTTTAAAGTTTGTTTGCATTTTAGATTTGCCGGTCTGAAGAAAAATCTAAACCTCCTCTCAGAGAGAGTATGTCCACTGTTACTGTCTCTCCCAGGATGGAGCCGGGGAGAACGCAGTTGTTGCCCAAAGCGGCCAGCACTGCCAGAAGCAAGATGGGATAGAAAAGAAAAGAGAAAACACAAGGAATGAGAAAAGAAGGAGGATGATCCAAGAGATAACGGGCTCTCAGATTCCCAGTGGGGGCAGATGTCGTCTGGGCTGAAAGATGTGCAATGGAGAAAGTTAAAAAATGAAACTTTTGCTACACCTTCTACCCTCTATCTTGAGTCTAAAATTTTCTTTAACAGCTATTGTTCCAGTTGAGACACAAAAGTTGCACGGGGATTGTCAAGTTTTTATACCTTTTCCTTGCAATTGGAATGTCCCTCGAATGTATTCAGGATATGAGAGATGCCACCTAGTTAGAGAAGCTTTGGAAAGACGCACTCTAGGAGAAAAGCCACCAGGTCCCAATGTCATCTCAGAAGGACAAAGGGGACCCTAACAGGGGCAGGCCAGTCTGACCAGGCTCCCTGAAGCATGCATGGGTAATAGACAAAAGAAAAAGAAAAAAAAAGAAATGCATCAAAGTCGAGAGCATTACTGCAGAAAGGTCTGGTGATAAAAATGTTTCAAAAAGCCCGGCCTTAACTTGCTCAGATGTGAGCCATAAATCAGGGGCCTCTTGGCTCACTCTTTGGGTGAATACATTGTGATTTTCCTCTGCCTAATCCAGAGGGCTGATGGTACAAAGTCCACTTTCCTTTCCTTAGCTCTGTGCTCTGCAGTCCAGCACATCAGCATGGCCACACCCTGTCATGGGCAGCCCGAGGCACCTGCAGGCCTCTCCTGACACCTCCCCAGGGAGGCCGGAAGCACTTCCTGTCCATCCGCTCCAGCGGTTCCAGGGCCCCCGCTCCACCCACCCACCCTGCCCTCCTTCTGCTCATTCCTTACTCTTCGCCAATGTGAAGAAAATGTCAGTCACTCCCGTCACCAACCTTTGCCATTATTGCCCCTCCCCCTTCATTGTTTTAGAAGAATGACCAGGTAGGTAAATCTGGACATTTGCATTTGCCTACGTGCTTGTATGCTCATGCAGGTGTGAGTATTTATCTGTGTGTGGGGGAGGATCGGCAGAGATGGCTTTAGGGTCCTTGAAAACTGGCATCATGTCATTATGTATAAACATTAATATTTACATACGTACACATACATGTATATATTATACATATACACATGTGAATGTGCACATATATGTATTGGAAAAACTACTTGATTTGGAGATTGACATTGTAAATTTTAATCTACCCCCTGGCTTAATTAATGGCATAATTCTTAGAGTGATTTTAGAAGATGAACTTCTGTGAGGCTCAGTTATTTTAATCTGGAAAAAAGGACGATAAATTCTACTTTTCCAGGTTCTTATATGGAATGTATATTTGATGCCAGGAGAAATAATCGAGGAATAAATAACTGAACAAAAAAAGAATAAATGGAGTGTAAATAAAACTGAATATGCTTGGCACATTGGAAGTCTGATAAAGCTGCCTTCTCTTTCTAACCCTTAGAAATTTTAGAAAGAATTTCCAGCCCTGCCCTCCCTGGGCCATCCCCGTGCCTGTTAGCTTGTCTGGGGCAGTGTGCCCAGCACCGTTGTCTGCCTGCCTGTTATCAGGAGAGCGAGGTCTGGCCAATTTGCACGCGCACTATCTTCAAATCAGCTCTTCAGCAAGCGTGTGGTGAAGACAGCTCATTATGCACGCGCTGTAAGGTTGCGTTACGGTAGCATCGCCAGCCCTTTCCTCAAGGAAGAGTGCTTATTTGTCCTACATCATTTGCTCGTTCACTTATTGGCATTTCCCTGGAAAAGACAACAGAGCTTGTTGTGAGTTTTTGTTTTACTTCTAATTATGAAACATCTTAAACGCACATGAAAATAGAAGGAATCGTATTAATATAATGTACTCTCATTACCTGTCACTTCACGTAAATGATTGCTAATATATAGCCAAATATTTTTCATCTTTACCTCCCTACGTCTCAGGGATAGTTATTTTACTATTTTCACAGCTTGTATAATCACAATTTATATGCTATTAACTTGACCCATTAGCGGTGTACAGTGGAATGATATCATCTATGCATCTATTAATTTTTGTTTTAAGTAAATAGAGTTGTGTTACTGTCAGCACAATCTGGTTTTAAGAAAATTTCATTACCCCTGAAGTTCACCACACTCTCCCACCACGTGTAGTCAAATTCCACACCCCGCTCAGGAAACCAGAACTTTGCTTTCGGGCTCTGTGGATCATTTCGTCTCTTAGGATCATTCCACGTAAGCGGAATTACACCAACACGTAGAATTTAGCTTTTGGCCTCTTTCACTTAGAACACTGCTTTTGAAGTGCATTCTTCTTGTAGCCTGTATAGATTTCTTCTTATTGCTGAATAATATTCCCCTGAGGAGGTGTGATGTATCTTATTTATTCATTCACCAATGAATGCACATTTGGATGGTTTCTAGATTTTAGCTATCATGATAAAGCTACTTTGAACATATATGTACGAGTATTTGTATGGACATGTTTTGATTAATCTTGGCTAGATGATTAGGAGTAGAACTCATGGATCATTGGTAAATTTATGTTTAATTTTTTAAGTTCTAAATGAAACTGAAAAACTACAGTCAGCCCTCACATCCGCACGTTCTGCATCTGCAGATTGAACCAATGTGGGATCAAAAGTATTTTAAAAAAATAAAAATTGTAATAACAATACAACAGAAAAAAATAATATGAATAGAAAACAATACAGTATAAAAACTATGTGTGAGCATTTACATTGCATTAGGTGTCGTAAGAAATCCACAGATGATTTAAACTGACAGGAGGAAGTCTGTGGGCTATATTGCAGATACCATGCACTTTTGTATCAGACTCTTGAGCATCAGTGAATTTCGGTATCTACAGAGGTCCTAAAACCAATCCGCTGTGGGCACTGAGGGACAATTATACTTCCAAGGTGTCTGCACAATTTTATATTCCCACAACGATATACAAGGGTTCCCGTTTCTTCACATCCCTGCTGATGCTTTGTGGTTTTTTAATTTCCTTTTCTCTCCTCCTCTCTCCTATTCCTCTCTCCTCTTTTCCTTCCTTCCTTCCTTCCTTCCTTCCTTCCTTCCTTCCTTCCTTCCTTCCTTCTCTCCTTCCCACCTCTCTCTCCCCCTCCCTTTCTCCCTCCATTCCTTCCTTTAAGCATTTCCTTAAAGACCAAAACTGTTGACTATCATTGCGTGTGCATATTAGCCATCCGTGTATCTTCCTTGGTAAGATGCCTATGCAAACATATTTCCTATATTTAAATTGTGTTGTGTTATTTGTATTGAGTTGTGTTTTCATATATCCTGGATACAAGGTATTCAGTTCCTTATCAGATGTATAATTAGAAACTATTTTCTACCATCAAGCATGTGATTTTAAAATGTTTTCTGTGGCTGGGCTTATTTCTTTAATGATGTTTTTTTAAAGTACACACGTTTTCAATTTTGATGAAGTTTAAGATACCATATTTTGTTTTTATGGATTGTGCTGGTAGTTCTGTGTAACCCAAGGTAATAAAGATTTTCTCCTTCATACTCTTCCAGAAATTGTATAGTTCAAGCTCTTATACTTAGGTCTATGAGCTATTCTGAAATGATCTTTTGTGTGTGGTGTGAAGTAAGGATTTACATTTGGATATCCAGTTGTCTCAGCATCATTTATCGAAAAACTATCCTTTGTCAATTAAAATATATTGAGGTTCTTTTTGTTGTTGAAAATTGATCAATCATACATATAAGAGTTTGTTTCTATATTCTCAGTTATAGTTTTTGTTTGTTTGTTTGTTTGTTTGTTTTTTAAAAAAACAGAGTCTTGCTTTGTTGCCCGGGCTAGAGTGAGTCCTATGGTGTCAGCCAAGCTCACAGCAACCTCAAACTCCTGGACTGAAGCCATCCTCCTGTCTCCTGAGTAGCTGGGACTACAGGTGTGAGCCACCACACCCGGCTAATTTTTTGGTTCTATTTTTAGTTGACTGGCTAATTTTTTCTATTTTTAGTAGAGACAGGGTCTCACTCTTGCTCAGGCTGGTCTCGAACTCCTGACCTCAAGTGATCCTCCTGCTTCGGCCTCCCAGAGTGCTAGGATTACAGGCGTGAGCCACCACGCCTGGCCTCAGTTATGTTTTTTGACCCATATGTTTATCCTTATGCAAGTATTACTTGTCTTGATTACTATGTATGTTTTACAGTAAGTTTTGAAACCGATTATTGTAATGCCTCCAACTTTCTTTTCAAAATTGTTTTGCCCATTCTGTATTTTTTACAGTCACTGTAAATTTTAGCAAAGCTTTTCAATTTCTACAAAACAGGCTGCTGGGATTTGATAGAAATTCTGTGAAATCTATAGATAAATTTGAGGAGAATTTCTATCTTAACACCATTGACTATTCTAATCCTTAAGCTTGGAATATATAGCCATTTATTCAGATTTTCTTTGATTTTCCTCGGCAGTGTTTTATAATTTTCAGCTACTAAGTCTGGTAATTTTAAAAGTTAAATTCATATCTGAGCATGCTATTTTGACATTACTGTGAATGGAAGATTGTTTAAATTTTTATAATTATAATAGTAGTTGCTTATTTATAGAAATTTAATTGATCTTTGTAAAGTAATGCTATATCCTGTGACCATGCTGAACTCATTAGTTCTGGCTTTTTAAAATGAATTAAGATTTTCTATCTAAAATAAAAATAGTTCTATTTGTTTTTCTCCTCCAGTCTGTGTATATTTAACTTCTTCTCTTCCCTTCTCTTCTTTCTTATTATCTCCTTTTTTTTTCTTCCATGCTTCCTATTTTTCTTCTTCTTTTTTTGTTTTCTTATTCCACTGAGTACAATCTCCAGTGAAATGTTGGATAAAGGTCACAAAAGTGGACCTGATTATGGAGGTGGGACATTGATTCCTTCCCTATTAAATACAATGTGAACTGTAGGATTTTCACAGATGGTTTATATGAGGTTGAGATAAATTCTTTCTTTTCCTAGTTTCTTGAGTTTTTTAATTATGCATAAGGGTTGGAGTTTGTCAAGTGCTTTCCATATATCTACTTGTTCTTTATTAATATTATCTACTTCATTTTTTGACAGGATGGTTTTTGGCAACAGTGTCAAGTTTTATTACTTATTTTGCCACACTGGAAGTCCTACCTCACAGAAGTTTATTATTATTATTATTATTTTATTTTTTTTTTTTAAAGTTCATTACTGGAAACTGGAAACCAGCATTTACAGCCTGGGGCACTGTGCTCTTTGCCAGTGAGTGTGCATCGTCCCGCGGCAGTGAGAGGAACTGAGCCCATCTCAGTTTGGGAAATCAAGAAGGAGTTTCCTCAGAAAGTACACGCACATGTGATTTTACTGCACTTTGCGTCACTGTGATTCACAGATATTGTTTGTTTTTGTTTTTGTGTTCCACAAATCGAAGGTTTGCAGCAACCCTGTGTAGGACCAAGTCTATCAACAACCTTTTCCTCACAGCACAGCCTCACCTTGTGTCTCTGTGCCACATTTTGGTAATTCTTGCAATATTTTAAACTGGTCCATTATTATCATATCTTTTACGATGCTCTGTGATCAGTGATCTTTGATGTTACTCTTTGTAAATGTTTTGGGTGCCACGAGCCACTCACTTATAAGACGGCAACCTTAATCAATAAATGGGCTCAAGCGATTCTCACTCTTCAGCCTCCTGACTAAGAGGATAGCTGGGACTAGAGACCACAGGTGCACACCACCATGCCCAGCAACATTATTGAAACGACAGTGAAGGATCTAGATTATTGCATAAACTCAATGGATAAGTTAGCAGCAGGATTTGAGACTATTGATTTCAGTTTTAATAGTTCTACTGTGGGCAAAATGCTATCAGACAGCATCACGTATTATAGGGAAATCTTTTGCAAAAGGAGAGCAAATCAATGTGGCAAACTTCATCATTCTCTTGTTTTAAGAAGTTGTCACAACTTCCCCGACCTTCAGCAACCACCACCCTGATCAGGGAGCACCATCAACATCCAGGCAAGACTCTCCACCACCGAAGTGATCACCACTTGCCGAAGGCTCAGAGAATTGTTAGCATTTTGAGCAATAAAGTATTTTGGAATTAAGTATGAACAATGTTTTTTTTTAGACATAATGCTATTGCACACATAATAGATTGTAGTGTTGTATAAACATATTTTTCTAGGCAGTCGTAAACCAAAAAATGCAAATGACTGGCTTTATGGTGCTATTCACTTTATCGTGGTGGCTTGGAACCAGACCCACAATGTCTCCAAGGTATAGCTGTGATTTTTTAATCTCTGATTCTCTACTTAGAAATTTAGAGATTTCCCATGAATAGAAGGTAAAACAAAGCAATAGACAAATAAATAAATTGCATCAGGAGGAATAGTGTGCGCAATAGCAGATGCCAGAGAGAAGGTAGAGATTTTCTGTGTTTACCGCTGTGATTAGGGTGAAAACAGAAGGCGGGTGAGTGTTCACCAGGGATATACTTGCATAGATCTTCACAGAAAAGGAGAGAGAGTCGGGCTGATGTGTTTGGAACAGCCACAGCACCATAGTTACCGGAAGAGGAAAGCAAGCTTAAACAGATCTTGGTGTCTGGAATCTGTCTCTAGGATTGTCCTCTGCTCTGGGCAAAAGTCCCTTGTCAGAGTCCAGTGGAGAGAAGCAGCCAAGTGATGATACGAAGGGGTGGCTTTCATGCTGGGCCTCCCCAGGGCTCTGGTCCCCTAGTGCTGGCTTCTCCTCCCTGTCCTCTCAATACCGCTTCAGATTTGCTTGTGATCTCATGGCCTTTGAAGATCTGAAGTTCTTCTCAAACCATGAAAATATTAGTAAACTAAGAAAGAAATTGGGTTTTTTTTTTACATATTGATTAGTGAGGTCTTGTCCATAATTTCTCCAGACACCAATTCCTCATCCAGGCACAATTTCTCCAGATGGGAGAAATCACTGAGACAGTAGAAATGTGCAGTCTGATAGGTCTGGTTCAGGGATTAGTTGAGATTTATGAGATCATTTTCAGATATAATTCTGTGATGAAATAATTATAAGGCGAAAGTTGAAATCTAGGACATGAACGCCCTTGGATCGTCCAGTCTTATCAGGGCAAGAAGGGTTTGTCAGCCAAATATAATGTTTTCAAAAATGGATATAAGTTAATTTTTATGTGGACTAAGAAAGTCAGAGTGCATTGTAGTAAATGCATTCTTGTTAAAATAAGTGAATAATAATAATATTGAACGCGACCCTGGGTAATCTTGGGGCCTTACGCCATGGCAAAGATTGCTTTATTCCAGGTCTTCTCCTTGCTTTTTCCTCCTGAAATAATTCTGGCTTTCAAAATCCATCAGCTAATCCGATATAATGTATTTTACCTACTGGGTGGGCCCTACTCTTCTAGGCCTAGTAGAAGCCACTTATTTTTGTGGCAATATCTAAGATCACAAACACAGTATTTGTATAATTTTGGACGGAGTTACTTTGGCTTCTGAATTGGAGTGCTATTGTAACAAACGAGGATTTACAGAACAACAGAAATCAGATGAAGTTGTAATCACAGGTCTAAGATGAGGAAATAAAGAGGAACAAACAGACAGTTCTCCAAGTTTTAGGGCTGCAAACCCAGGTACAAGCCGTGGCACACCTCGCTGTGCAGTAGAGATAGCTGGGTAAAGGAAGTTGACACACTATCAAATCTTACCTTTACTGTGTAATTTATAAACAAATTTGTTGGCATGCAAATTATAACTTGTCCTGAAAATGTCTTTCCCTAATTAAAGCTTGCAGAAGTCTGGGAAGGGCTGAATAATTAATACAATGCTGGCATGTTTTTTTAGTTAAGTGAAGTATTACCAAATTAGATGTCAAGATTAGGGAAAATGAACTACTTAAAAACACATTTTAGTTTTTCTTAACTCTCTTTACTTTTGAAATGCGTTCTGAGGAATCTTATGCAAGATCAGACCACAAAGTCTTGAGTACCGGGAGCTTGTCAGATGCCGCGTGCATGTCACTCCTGCCGTGCTCACCGTAATCTCTGCACTGGCCACATCAGCCCTTTCCACAGCCGGGCCACCCACAGTGCTCAGGTGACCCTTGGCACTTTCATCTGTCCTTGCATTGGTGACATAATGTCAGGGTGTAGATCGTTTTATCATGCATTAGCTTCGTGACATTGCAGTGATGATTTTCTTTTCTGAATATAAGTTTATTCAGCTGCAGGGGGTTATAGGCATAATATAGACCTAATGCAAGAACCTAATCAAAACAATAGTGACTATTCAAGAAGCTTCATCTCTCTCTCTCTATTCCATTTAGTTTGGGTCATCGTATCATTAAATGGGCACCACAATCGAGCACTAGGTAATGAATAGAGAAAATGCTGATGGACTGGAAATTGCAGTAACAGAAAGGTTGTCACGTGCAGGAATCTTTAGCTTTGAAAGCTGAGTAGATTTTATCCCATTTTACCCCAGAAAATGAAATAATTGCTAATGGTATTATGCTATAAAATATGCAGCTTTTAGCAAATAATTATAATAATAATGATAATACCTTCGGACAGCTATCACTAACTGACTCATTTTCATTTGCACAAGGTTGCTTTATTAGGTATGCAATGAAAAGGATTTCTGCCAGTTGGATGGAATTGGCTAGGCAGTAAGAAGTAATAATTATTATAATAATGGTTGATAAGCACCAGTTAGAATATGTTTTGTTTAACTTTGTATTCCACAGCTTCTGGGAACTCCCGGAACATAGTAGACATTTAACAAATATTGTGCAATAATTCACAGACTTTTCCTTTATCATCTTCAGCACAGCACTTTGATTCATCCTCTTCCTCCTACAAGAAAACACATGTGCACAGACACATATACCTGTGATTCTCCCAGAGAAAACAGGATTTAAGTTTGTTAACTATGTCACTTGTTATTATGTGGAAGTTTGCAGTGTTATCCTGGAGAAGGAGGGAAGGAGGGAAAAATTTGTGTCCTCAAAGTGTCAGACTATTTTTATGTTTTTTTAGATATGTATTTGTAAGATAGAGAATCAAATTTTCAATGATGCAAAGAATTAAAAAAAATTGTATAAGAGATGGAGCCTTTTGACTATATAGTGATAAAGAGCATTTAATTGCAAGTACTTTGAGCATCGCAAGCTATGCCTTAATATCTGAATTGCTTTCCATCTGGGAGAAGATCAAAAGGGGCGTGGCAGGAGACAAGCCAGCGCCGTCCTCAGAATGAACAATCGATTCTCAAACCATTCCATAATGGTTCTAATGACGTCAACATATTCTCACATTGCCAAAGTATTTATTATTTTCATATGTTAATGTAGATTATTTGATGTCTTTTAGGGGCAAATGTTTCCATTCCTGTCTGTCTAATGTTGGATGAGTCCGAGCTCCATAAGCAGAGACAACCGACACAGCGCAGGAGAGAGATATATTCCAGTGGGTGGAGATCGCGGTGACACCAATGTACTCGTGCAACTAGAGAACGCACTGCGTGGTTAGGATTGTTGGCTAAGTTCCCTGCATGTGTAGGTGCAGGTGCACTCAGACAATAATATTTTTATGAATGTCAGTGTGTTTTTAAAATATTAATGGTTATCAACAAGGAAAGAAAAGAATTACATGACAGACAAATTCGGAAAGTGAAACCCCAAGGCTGGATCCAAAGTGAGACTACGTTGCAGAAGTTTCTGAGAATGTCCAACAAGGCCATTTATAGATTCCACGAGGTCCCAATGCTAGGTAATTCATCCAGGCCAGAAGCAGAATGATCTGGAGGCTGAAAGAGGATGGCAACCACTTCTCCAGAGCAAATAGTATACAAGATGACAGGAAGAACAGGCTGAGAACTGGTGGGGCATGTTTGAGGACTGGGGTTAGGTTCGAATTAGTTTTGTAAATGCGCTAAGCAGTTTTATGGGTCACGGGGGCCATGAAATGGCAAATGTCACAGTCAAGTTTATGCCAAACAGCCACACCCTGTGTTGTGCCTGTCTTCCCCAGCAGTTCTTGTAAGTTATTGTTGTTGCTTCTGTTTGCTTGGTTTTTAAAAACTTGATTGATTGATTGATTAAGCTCATTTGATTCTTTGTGACTTGACCGGAAGAATGCTCTATGCTTCTCAGAGCTAATATTTGGGTATTGTAAGAGATTTCTTCCTGGTCCTTTTTTTCCCTGTATGGACAAAACTTAGGCAATATGAGAATATACTTATATTGTCTGTGAGCTGGAAGGAGCAGAGAATCTTTATGGTTTTTACGCTTTCTCAACATATCAATATATTCAAGGTATTTGCCGTGCAGGTTGCATATACATCTTTTTAATTTTCACTAAATTATATAATTGTTTATGGATCAATGTCAACCAATTTTTAAAAGTAGAATCAGCTGGTAAACTTTTTGATAAAGTAATTGAACTTTAACATTTCTTTAAATCTGAATTTTTACACACCATTTAAGCAGGACAAATTTAAACTGCAAAATACTATTTAGAAATAAAAAAGATGCCACATATCTTTGTATAAAAGTTTACTCTTTGCTTTAAGTACACACTCAAGAAAAGACACCGATCTCTCCTTACAAAGAATACTGATCTACCAGTACACATTACACAGCTGATAAGAAACTTTCCTGAATTTGGTATTTTTAAGTCAATTAACCTGAAAGCAGTGGCATCTGTAGTGTGCAGGGCCTGAGGTTTTGCTGAGTGGGAGAAACAGGGTGGGCAGGAGAAATGTTTAGAGAAATTGAAGCTTCACTTCGAAGACAAGGTAATCAAACAAACCATCGTGGAAAAAATGGGTCATGTAGCTTGGAGTAAACGTTAGATATTTAGTGGAAAAGGAATCGTTGAGAGTGAATATGGTCAAGGATGGCTTCACGGAGATGTTGGGACTGTAACTTAGCCTCAAGAAATGAGTAGAATTTGGTCAAAGTAGAAGGAAAAAAAGAGGAAATAGATATTAATTTCTTATGTATCACTGAATTGTCCCTCCCCCATCGCAGGGTAGCTGTTCGAATGGGTTGAGTCCCAAAACCGTGGTACTAAAAATCATTACTAAGACTGAAATTTGCAATGCACCAAATATATCAATTATATTAAGGCATCACCACAGTCATTTTTGCTAAAATTAAGAGCGAAATCATAAATCTTTCTAAATTCAAATGACTTCCTTTTGATTCATGTACCAGGAATTCTGTGTAGCTGATATACCAATAGAATTAACTGAAGCAAGAAAAAGTAGGAAGAACAACTCCTTGCATTTTTTATTATGAATGTCATTTCAATAAGTCACTGATGCAGAAGAGGGGAAAAATGTGGCAAAATTACCAACTGTCAATTACATTAAAACCCATGAGTGTTCAACATACGGGCTAAAGCATCTTGCGATCTCCCTTAGGGCATTCATTCTTAGAAAATCCCCATGGCTTAAATTCCCACCGGAGGCTGACTTTCTGTGGATGGGGGAGGCAGCCGAACTAGACTGTGTGGTGACGGTGTGTGTTCTCGGTTCTGCAGTGTGTCCCCGTGTGGTCCTTCCCCTTCCATGGTGCCTCCACCTACTCCATCCATAACCCAGAGGGTCCCTCCCTCCTTTTAACTTGCTGCTCTCAAAATGAAGATATAACTGATAATGAACGACACTAATTAACAATGCATTTTAATTCAATACTAACCCCCCTACCTGGGGGAATTTTAAAAATAATTTAGAGAACACCCTTTACAGACACCTGTTGTATCCTACATCTTATTTAGGTAGTTGGTATACAAGAAAGATAAGCAAGCAACCGTTGTTCCTCGTGGAGAACCCAAATCTACTTAGGAAATTAAAATACTTTGAATGTGAAGACACAATCGTCATTTTGGAGAGCTGTGGACATCTGAGAAGGTTCTTGGTGTCTTTAAAACGACTTCAATGTGTCAACAGGACTGCTCTTGAGAAGCAAAGAGCATTCTTCCGGTCAAGTCACAAAGAATCAAATGAGCTCAATCAATCAATCAATCAATCGATCAAGTTTTAAAAAACCCAGCAAACAGAAGCAACAACAACAACTGCCATCAACTGCCGGGGAAGACAGGCATAACACAGGGTGTGGCTGTTAGGCATAAACTCCAGCAGGAAAGTCAATGATGTCCCTGCAGTTGCTGTTAAACCGTGAGAGCCTGGGGATTGAGTGAGCCGGGCGGAGCAGAGGCTGAGGACAGGTTTGACAGTGACTGCAGGGACCTCATTGACGTTCCTGCTGGGGAGGACTCGGGGTAGATACAGCAAGGGGCACAGGCTCTGACAGCCAGGCACTGCGAGAACGTTGAGATCGAGGAGGTAAAACCAACACCCAGGACAGAGATCACACACCTACCAAAAGGAAAAGATGAAAAAGAAGTGGTTTCCCAATTCTAGAGGAGAAAAGGCACCACGAGAGGACAGTCTAACATTAACAAAGTATGGATAACAAAGTGGTGCACAGCTTAAAAATCGAAATGTTGATATTGGGAGAATTTGCTGAAAACCGTTAGAACTTAGCCGGGCGTGGTGGCTCCCGCCTGTAATCCTAGCACTCTGGGAGGCTGAGGCGGGCAGATTGCTCAAGGTCAGGAGTTCGAAACCAGCCTGAGCGAGACCCCGTCTCTACTAAAAATAGAAAGAAATTAATTGGCCAACTAAAAATATACAGAAAAAATTAGCCGGGCATGGTGGCGCATGCCTGTAGTCCCAGCTACTCGGGAGGCTGAGGCAATAAGACGCTTGAGCCCAGGAGATTGAGGTTGCTGTGAGCTAGGCTGACGCCACAGCACTCTAGCCTGGGCAACAGAGTGAGACTCTGTCTCAAAAAATAAAACAAACAAAAAAATACTCTTAGAACTCCATAAATAAGAGCAAAAGTGAGGATATTCTAACTTGGTGACGGCAGCTCGGTGACATTCGTTTCTTCCAGCTTAATCTTTTTACTTATCTCATTCTAATAAGATATTGCTCTTTAGCTACTTGCTATTCTCCTAAAGAGAGTGTGCTGAGACACAAACACAGTTAACTTTGCTGGGTAAATTATATATTTCCCTAAAACACATGCATGGGGATTCTAGTTTATATGTGAGGCTCTTATGAGTTTTATTAATGTGAGTCTGTCCCATGTCACTTCAAGATCGAAAGTAACATTCAAGGCTCTCAGGACTTGAGCCAAGAGAGAAGCAGACGAAACCAGTGTCGCCTTGGGAGATCTTGCCAGGCAGTCAGCCCTGACGTTCACAACACATGTAAACAAATAGGATATGACTTTTCTTCAAATAAAGTAGTTACTTGGCAGGGAAACAAAATAGCATGTGTAAGAAAATCTATATTCCTGCATAAAAATCCATGGCCCTGGGCTGCATCCATTTGGAGAGCTCTAGGGTAAGGACTGAAACGTGGAGTAATAAAATAGGAGGAGAAAGTGAGTGGATGTTCCTTCCCTCTGAAGCCACTAAACTGGCACGGCAGCCATATGTGGTGACAAGATAGGACTCAGACCATCTGCTAGTGGTCTTATGCAGCTAAAAGAAACAAAACAAAAACAAAAAGAATGAAAAAAAGGGTCTGATATTTCTTGACTTGTGTTCCTGATAATGCCTTGTCACTGCGTCTAGAGAAAATGAAGAGAATCCTGCCACTTTTAAACTCTTCCTAAACAGTAAAAAAAATTAAAGTTATGAAGACAGAACATGCTTCTAAGATTTCTTTTTTTTTTTTAATATCATAGTTAGGGATGGCTAGATTTTTTCATCTTAAAAACTGTAATTATTGTTGGGGCTCAGAAAGCAGTACCCCTAACAGGAAGGCCTCAAAGCAGCCGCAGAAGCTAATGTTTCTCTCTAACCTTCTCCTGTCCACCCCCTGGTCTCTCAGTTCCACCCTCCCCCGAGGTAGCCACACAAACTAGAACCCCACTTCCACAAGGCAGGTCATAGGAACCAGAATGCCTCCTCCCCAAAGCCAACCATAAAACCTAAAATTATTCTGTGTAAGAACTGGCCATAAAGAAACTATCTGACCTACCTCGGTTGACTGTAGGTCATAAGACCCCCCATTCCAGAGGGTGCCCTCCCCACACCCAGGCAGAAGGGTGCTGCTCAGAGAGGCCAAGAGGAATCTGGACAGACGGGGCTTGCTGGGTTTCCCCACTCAGTCCGTCAGCATCAGATCATACCCTTTTTGTCCGATCACATTTCTACATGGCAGTCTATACTTCAGTGAACCTGAGCATAAAAATGGACAATCTCCCCTGTATCTCTGCCTCTTCATTCTAAAGTCTCCCATGTATGCACAGTAAACAAATTTGTGTGCTTTTTGTCCTGTTTTTCAATCTGCGTCATGTCAGTGATTTTTCAGTAAACTTTTAGAGAAGCCAAGGGCCTTGGTCCCCCCAGTCTCCCCCTTCACTTACCATTTTTACCTGGGACATAGGATGAGAGATGCATCTAGATAACTAGGAGGCTGTCAGTCGCAAACCCAGGCACCGTAATTCAAATGGCTTAGCCAGGGATGCAAGGAAATACATCTAAAAAGACCAATGTTGTCACATAAAGAACTCATGCTCTCGAATTTTAAAATGAAATTTAAGAAAAGATATGAAGGCACATAACCAGAGATGAGAATAAAAACATAGAACATGCCTAAAATGATTATTTCCAGAAATCTGAATCTTAGGTAATCTGAGGACTTGGAAAATGTCCAAGAAAATCTGAAATAGCTGAATTTCAAAGAAAACAGGCAACTAAGGTAAGAGCCTGCAAGTTGGGCAAGGGACTCTGAGAGAAGAACAATTCAATTCTATTTTTATTTCTGTCTTCTCTGACAAGAAAAAGAGTCTGCAGGAGGAAAATGTAAAGAAAGTAAGAAAATTCCTGTTAGAGAGAAACCCGAGATAGATTAGATAATTCTAAAACAAACAAACAAAAAAAACTCCAAAAACCTTAGATGCTCTAAATCAGTGATCCCCAACCTTTGTGGCACCAAGGACTGGTTTCATGGAAGACAATTTTTCCACAGAAGGGAGGGATGGGGTTGGGTGGAGCTCAGGCGGGGATGCGAGTGATGGGGGGTGGCTGTAAATACAGGTGAAGCTTCCGTCTCTAGCCAACTGCTCCCCTTCTGCTGTGTGTCCCCCCGTAAATTTCATGGAAGACAGTTTTTCCATGGATGGGGGGGGCGGGAAGAGCCTGCAGCCCAGCCCCCTAACAGGCCAGGAACCAGTACTGGTCAGCTGCCCCAGGGGTTGGGGACTGCAGCCCTATTGAGTCAAGAAGCTGGGTTGGTGATGATCAAGAAGAAACCTACTCACACTGAGAGAGGAAAAGGCAAGCAGAATGGGAATCAATGCTGCTTGTCACTAGGCTCCCAATTCTAGTCCTTTAGTTCTTCAATTCTCTGAATGTCAGTTATCAGTAAATTTTACATCTTTTCCTGTGTGCTCTTAGGCCAGTGTGGGCTAAGTTTCTGTCACTTCAACCAAAAGGACCCCAAAATCAACAATAACAACAAAGCCAAAGCCTAAAGAAGAACAACAAAATCAATCTTGACCAAGACAAGTCTTGTCATTGATAAGTGCAAAGGAAACATGTATGTGAGGCTGCTGAGTGACCATGGCGATCTTTGAAAATCTGTACCCACTACTGGGCATCTCCCCAAAGGAAAATAAGACACTCTATAAAAAAGACACCTGCACTTGAATGTTTATAGCAGCACAATTCACAATTGCAAGATGTGGAAACCACCCAAGTGCCCATCAATACATGAGTGGATTAATAAAATGGGGTATATGTATACCATGGAGTACTATTCAGCTATAAGAAACAATGGTGAACTAAAACCTCTTGTATTAAGCCAGTTGGAACTGGAAACCATTATTCCAAGTGAAGTATCACAAGAATGGAAACAAACATCACACGTACTCACCATTAAATTGGAACTAATCGATCAACATTTATGTGCACATATGGAAGTCACATTTATTGGAAATCAAGCAGGTGGGAAAGGGAGGAGGGGATGGGTAAATTCACACCTAACAAGTACAATGCACACTGTCTGGGGTGTGGGTGCACTTATAACTTTGACTGAAACAGTACCAAATCAATTTATGTAACCAAAATGTTTGTACCCCTGTAATATTCTAGGGGGAAAAAGTTAACTAAAGAGAGAAAGGAGGAGCTGAAAAGGGCGCAGGTGTTCTGACTTATTCCTGGTCAGCACAGGGCAAGCAGGATGTCCCTATATGTCCCCAAGTTGGTAGCACTAAATCCATTATTACTAGAACACTTTCCACATGAAATCCACTCTCTCCCAGTTCCTTAGTCAGAAAAAATGTAAATACATATATATATATATAATCATATATATAATCAATCCATATGATTTATTCTCACTAAAGAAAACTTACCTCTCATGGGGGCCTTATCAGTGCGATCCCGCGCAGACTCACTAACAGGTTGGTAAATCTGGTTTGCGCACAGGGGAGCTGCCTCTCCCCTCTCCCCAGGCCTCCCTCCCTCCAGCTTCCTTGTGGGGAGCGCCCTTCTGGTTTGACCTTCAAGTCATGGCTGTCAGATACTTTGCTTCAGTTTACTACTAAGTTTATTGTCGTCCTCATTGCATTTTCTTATTTAGTAGGGCTGTAGAGAATCTTTATCTCCCAGGAGTCAGAGGATGAAAACTCTACTTGAGAGTTTTAAATAACTACACATCTGGGGGCATGTATATATTGTCTGTTATTTATGCTTCTACCAGCGACGATCAGTACAGCCCGAAAGATCCTGCGTTTTGTATCTGGCACACTCTCGTTGTACTCGGCTTTTTTCACGGACTTCACGTTGAAATTTATATTTATAGCTTATAGGTAAATACCATTAAATATAAGAACCAAAGTACTTAACTATTGTTTACAAATGTAGCACGCATGCATCTATCTATCTATCGATATATGAAAATATCAGATGGACTTACAACTCTAATCTCAAGAAAGGTGCTACCTAATGTATTAGTTTCCTATTTCTGCTATAAAAAATTATCAAAAATTAATGGTGTAAACAAAACAAAGTCACTGTGTTACAGTTCTGGAAGTAATGGGTCTGTGGGCTCTCCGCATCAGTGCTGGTCACTGCCACCCTGAAGATCCAGTGCCACTGCTCCAAGGTGCCCTCTCCTACCCCACTGAGAGTCTCTCCTGGACACTGAGTACAGATGAACCCTGGAATTGGGCTCTAAAAGAAACCTCCTATTCCCCAATTGGGAGTATTGGGAGCCGGCTGAGTCCCCTACAAAGCCTGACTCTAACAATGTTAATTTAAAAATATGTTTAAAGTTGAGGCTCCATGTCCAAATCCATCCTCCTCCCGAACCCAGCCCTCCCGTGATTCCCTAACAGGGAAAACGTTTGCCTTTGTCCCTCCTGGGACAGCTTCGTTCGGCTCCCAAGCTTTTCAAGCATCCTTGATTTCAAGGGTACCTCCCATGTTTAAAACTGCTGACACTGGGCTCTACAGATTCCAGAATATATAAATCTTACATCCTGATGAGGGCAAACTCAGTTCCTTTCAGGGGTACATACGATTATTAAGAAGAAAAATGCAGAGTATCATGGACATATTCTAAATCATTTAGCTAGGAAGTGAAAGTGATGAAAAAAATTTATGTAAATAGTTTACTGTTGATTTAACACAGAGAAAGATTTAAGGAAATAATATGTTTATGGCAGCACAATTCACTATTGCACGGTCATGGAAACAACCCAAGT
>VBSM01002608.1:172805659-172816085 GCA_008086735.1 Cheirogaleus medius | reverse complement strand
TATGTAACCCTAACAATATTTGTACCCCCATTACATGATGAAATAAAAAAAAACTACAAAAATACCTTCCACCAATTCTTCTTGAATATTCTGCTTCTTAAGGGTTATATTTAGTTTCAGTATTAACAATAACAACAACCAGGAACTTCTGTTGGCTATAATCACGGTGTGAATCAACAACATTAGGTTCCTTCAGCAAAAGCTAGTGTGGCAAATCTCTTTTGATATTAATTGATGTGGAACGCCCAGTCCCAGGTGTTGACGCCTGGAAAGGAGGGAGGATGCCAGTGCAAAATGGTTTCTTTCTGTAAAGATGATTAGAACACATATGACAACTTGTGTCACATATTTGCTGCCACAAATTTAAATTATTACAAGAGGATACTTAAAAGAGAATACTGGAAAAGTTTAACTTAGAAAATAAAAATCACTTGGGATATAAGAATGTCTATGGTGTAGAGTAGAAAAGATGGTTCTGTGTTGCCAATGGAAAAGTCAGAAGGCAGCCTTTATTAGAATTTTTTTTCTGTCTAGCGTATAGTGTATTTTTGCAAGAATTATAATAAGGAGAATTCCATCAGGACAGTAGATTTTAATCAAGGTTGAATGTTAACAACACATAAGAAACTTTAAAAATACCAGAAGCTGAGTTCCACCCTAGTTCAATTAACTCAAGGATTCTTGGTTTGGGTTTCTGAGGAGGGCCCTGGGGGCCCCCAGGGCCAGGATGGATTGGACATAGTGTTTACCTAGAAATTATGAAACCCATAGTCCTGGTGTGATCTCAACAGAATAAAAAGTCAGCGGTCAGCCACAAAGGAGAGGTACTAAAAAATGGATCTGTAGTTCAATCACTCTTTCAAAAACAGGAAATGAGGAAAGGGATGAGTAATTTAGCAGGGTGAGAAGACATTAAGAAAATTATTCATCAAAAAGGTGAGTTGTACTGAAATCATTTAGATTAACATAAGCAAACAATGAATTACAGGAGGTAAGAACCTGTTAAGCTGATAACCTGTTATCATTAGATGATGTCTCCGTCCTTAAATACTAGAATACTAGAAAGGATGGTTGAAATGCTACCAGTATTCCAAAGTAGATGTCTTCAGATGAAGTAAGATTCTCTTCCTTCACAAGAAACGATAAAAAAGCTGTTCTAAGGCTATTTTGGAGGGGGCCATGGTCTTCAATTTTATCAAAACAGATGAGATTATCAGAGATAAATGTAAAATCTATGCTTAGATTCCAGAACCCAACATTTCAAGTCTTGCATGAGAAGTTCTGTTTTTAGAACAGATACAGACTTTGCTTCTGCCACCAAACCCCTTCCTCCAGGAGCCAGGTCTCACAGTCTTGAACTTCTCTGAAAGCCGCTGTGATGCTCTGTACACCCCACCACACATGGGTTATGCTCCATACCGTTTGTATGCCTCTTTTATTTGATCATGTCTTTTAGATGCACCATCAATGTTTGCACATAGCTAGGCTCTTTTAGCCTACGCATCCTGGACTCATGCAACAAAACAGTTCTTTTTAAACTCCATAACGGGGGTATTTGGACAAGAAGAACTTGAGAAACCACAAAGATAGGTAGAATTTAATTCATGAAAAGTGAAAACAGAACAAAATAAAACAACAAAGAAATACAAATCAAAACATCAAAATGTTTCCACTGGATACCGCTAGTTTTTATCCTCTTACAGAACGACACTCTGTTTCTATGCCATTCATAGAGAAGGATATAAAATTGTGCCATGTCTTTACTCCAGGAACCGTATGGGCATTAATTCACATCAGTATCTGTTGAAGCAGGAAGAATGAACTGCCCTGATGCTGATGAAGATCTGGGCAGGTAGGTCTGAAATCTGGCGGGTCAGAGAGCCAGTTGTGAGAAGGTTGACCATGGGATTTATTGTTACAACCAGGCTGCTTCAGAAAGTAAGAGAATTGAACAGCAGAGGTCAACCCAGGCAGTTCCAGGAAAACGAAAACCGTAGCTACAAGGTCACTAGTGAGCAGGAGGCACAAAGAACTCTGACCCCTACGGCAGCTTTTGAGCCTGTCCCAGGCCCTTCTCTCCTGCAGGAGAAGCCAGGCTGACAGAAGCCACACATGGTGATGGGGGTCCTGTGGCCTCCAGGTGATTCTGGGCAGCCACTTAAATAGGTATGAGTCTCTATCCAAGATCATTTAATGGTTTTATGGAAATACGAATTAACAACAGATTCAGAAGACTGATCGTTTATGAGCCAAAAGAATTCTTCATTTTACAAAGGGAAGGTTTCTTCCACCCAGTTCTCACTTAATACATGCATGACACCTTCTGTTTTGTGAAAAATAAATCCTAAAAACAAGGAGAATAACACCTTTTTAGAAATGAATTTATTGCCTAGAATGAAATATATGTATATAATCAACATGTAGGTTGCAACACTATAGGGAAATGTCTAAGGCATTGTTTTTGAGTTAGAGGTTCCCAATTATTATTTTAAAATTACTAATACTTGAGAGTTTTTTTTCATAATTACATTTTTGTAAGTCAATGACAATTTGATTTTGCTTTTGGCTTAATTCTTTAACTTCATTGTTTGTTATTTTATTTTAAAGGGGATAATTGGAAGTAACTCAGCCTCTGATCAGGCTGAAATGACATGAAGAGGTATTTAATGGGAGTTTTTCAGTTCATTCCATATTGATGGCTCCAGTCACATAGAATGAACTGAAAAAGATGGCAGAATTGTCTTCAGAGTCATTTTTGTGCTATTTCAGCTTGGCTAGATTGAATTCAGGCTCAAATTGTTTCCAATATTGCCTTCTGAATTGGATTTCAATTTTCTGGTGTGTGTGAATACACCTCTGCTCACAGAATAGCATGCTTTTTATTTCTTTCTGAAAACTGTCATAATTTAGTGTCTAAAAGGGCTTTTCATGGTCAGCATTCAGAAGCTCTTATCAATAAGCCTGGAAGTATATGACTGCCTTAATGGAACTTTCAATGTAGTGGACACATAATTGGGATGGTATCTTGAAAAAAGATGTCTTCCATTACTCTGAAGAGATTTTAGGTTTAAATGAACTTGGGATTTAAAATGAAAGCAAAAATAACCAAAATACTATAATTTGTAGTAAATATTTCCAAAACCTGGGAATAGCCATGGAAGAGGATTAGCATCATGCATGCCTAGAATAAGATAGCCTCCAAATTACAGGATTCAAAATACTTGGAATGTTTCCTAAAGCCACACACCACCCTCATCCCAGTGCAGATCCTTGTTTCTTTCTGAAATCCTTCTACAGGGACACAAAACCCTTTACAGAAAGAAAAGAAATAAACAAACAAAACCAATGAATTTTATAGTTGAAATTATGCAAGACAAAGCAAGGAAAAGCCCAGGCACAGTAAGGTTTAAATGTTGACGCTACCGTCATCTTGGAAGAGTTTCTGATGCTCCTGGAGAAGGAGGCGGTATGCTCTATCGAAATTTGTATTCAACATATTGTTTCCCATTTTCTAAAAAGGAGATATGAGAAAACCCCATATAGCAAAATCAATCCTAGGCAATAAAAACAAAATAGGAGGTATCAATTTACCAGACTTCAAACTATACTACATGGCTATAGTAATTAAAACAGCATGGGATTGGCACAAGAACAAGGACACTGACCAGTGGAACAGAACAGAGAACCTAGATATAAAACCATCCTCATATAACCAACTAATCTTCGACAAAGCAGACAAAAACATACACTGGGGAAAAGAATCCTTATTCAATAAATCGTGCTGGCAAAACTGGATAGCCACATGTAGAAGACTGAAACAGGACCCACACCTTTCACCTCTCACAAAAATCAACTCACGCTGGGTAACAGACTTGCACCTTAGGTGTGAAACTATTAGAATTCTAGAGGAAAACGTTGGAAATACTCTTCTAGACATTGGCCTACCTAAAGAATTTATGAAGAAGACCCCAAAGGCAATCACAGCAACAGTAACAATAAACAAATGGGACCTGATCAAATTAAAAAGCTTCTGCACAGCCCAACAAACAGTCACAAGAGCAAGCAGACAACCCACAGAATGGGAGAAAATTTTTGCAAGCTACACATCCTATAAAGGGCTGATAACTAGAATCTATTTAGAACTCAGGAAAATCAGCAAGGAAAAACTAAACAAACCTATCAAAAAGTGGGCAAAGGACATGAACATGGCATGGCTTCTGGCATGCACATTTCTCAGTTTTGTAACGTCTGTGTAAGAAGGACATTGCGTTCCTTTGCTGCATCTGAACTCCACAAACTCCACGCAATGTTTCCGGAGCAAAGGCATGTCCTTATAAGACCATTTCTCCAGCAAAATCACTGTAAATGTACTAGGTTCTCCAGATAGGACAGGCAAACTTGTTAGAAGGGGAGAGTTGAGGCAGAAAGTTGTGATGCAGTTTTCAGAACACCAGATTGTTCTTGATTTTATTTTGGTTCACTGAATGCTTATTTTTCAATAATTTATTTTCTATATAATTTCTCAAGAGAAAAGATTCTATTAATTTATTATAAAGCATTTTGTTGAAATTTCCAGGGATGTAGACTTTGGGGATTAATAGCACATTATATTTTTGGGTATATTCACTGAAACACCGTGCATTTTTGTAGTGTTTGTTACAAGTGCTTACGATCATGCTCACAGCTGATCACTGCGCCACCCTCTTGAGGACTTAACTTTCAAATTTAAAATAAGCCTCATGAGATGCAGGAGGATCTAGTGATGTATTCTGGGTCCAGATCATATGTTCATTTTGGCTGGTTGAAGTCTGTCTACATTGCCCCAAGATTTACACTGTTTTCTTCTCATGTGGTACTTAACATGAAGTAGTGAGAACTGATTGCTTGGAAATTCTCTCTTCTATTTTGGATGAGGGTGGGAAAAGTCTGAAAGGTCTGCTACTTCTAATAGCCTGTTTTGTAAGGGCAAAATTTCCCCTCCACCCCCCCCCCCAGTGAATCAGAGAGCAAAGGTATTTTATTTCTCAAAGACTAAACTTCAAATAGAAACCCACCTGGCATTTGAGATTCAGTAAAGGATAGGCTACCCAGGCATGATATCTGGACTGTCTTTTCTGTTCTTATATAAGAGTCTATTGTAGTTGATAATTTTTGAAGTTTTAGTCACTTGGGCATTCTAGGCTTGAAAGTTAGCTCTGTGCACACTCTATTTAGAAAATTATTTGCTCAATGTATAAATATGTAGCAATTGTTTTTGGATGAAACTAACAACAATAAAATAAACACACAAAGCAAAAAATTATTATAAGAATATGCAAGAGGTCACAGAAGTGAAGAAAATTCCAAACAACCAGTCCTTGAGGAGTCTGGAAACCAGGTTGATCAGAGATCTGGTTGGCAGAAAATAGTAACCAAATCATGGGATATCCCCACAGGACTGTTCACCTTTCAGTATTTGTCTGATATCATTATGCTCATATTCCAATCTCCTTGAAAAGAGTATGCGATTGTGTGATTTCGGTCATAGGCAACTCCTTGATCAGGGGTAGTGTTAGGAAACTCAACTTTCAGAGTGTTGTGATTTGAATGTTTGTGTGCCCCACAAATTCATAGGTTGAAACCTAATCATCAATGTAATGATATTAGGAAGTGGAGTGCGTGGAGGTGATTAGATGATTATATTATTAGAGGCCTTAATTCTTACAAGTGAGATGAATGCCCCTATAAAAGAGATTCAAGAGAGACCCTTCAGCCCTTCTATCATGTAAGGACACTGAGAGAAAGTTCCCTCTGTGGACTTGAAAGTGGACCTTCACCAGACACTGAATCTGCTGACCCCTTGACCTTGGACTTCCCAGCCTCAAGAACCCTGAGAAAAAAATTTCTGTTGTGTGTAAGCTACCTAGGTTATGGCATTTTGTTATAGCAGGCTGAACAGACTTAGATGCAGCATCACCAAAATTCTTGCAAAAGAGAAGAGGTAGTTTTCCAGACAGTGATCCGTGGGATTTCACCAAAGGAAGAAGGGATATAGATACCGGGAAGGCAAAAAACAACAGGTGAGTTTCTATGAGGGTATTTTGAAAGGAAACCAAATCCTCATTCAGTCTGTAAGCAAACCACTTTAATGCTCTTTAATGCCCTCGGTTTTATAGACTTTCCATTACACTGAACATTGCTTTTGTGTATCACTGAATTGGATTCAATGACCACTTAGAAAGCCAGTTGTCAGGTTAAGTGAACATTACAGGTAGACTATATCTAGTGTACCTCCAGAGAATGAAAACCCAACCATATGCATTAATTTCAAAACACTCTTAAGCAAAATGCATTTCTTGATAATGATAGGGCAGTATAGGATTTTTGGTATCATAGAGTCAGCTTATTAGTGCCAATTATTGCAACGTGCTCTGGACCCAGGAGGTAAGACAGAACTGGATCTGTAACATATATTGTCTTTAAAATACATCTTTGAAATAAATACACATAGGTGATGATGTTTCTGAGTCTCTCTATTAGTTGATACATGTAGCAAGTCACAGCATGCTATTAATGTTTCAGAAAGAATCATCAGTGAGTCACATCAACCTGGAGTCGAACACAAGTCAGCTGTTTTCATTTATATGAAGTTAGGCTAATGATTTGTATGGACTAAGCCTGGCAGAGGGAAGGGGTTGGGGAGATTGGAAGGGAAGAAGGAAGGAAGTCATAAGAGGAATGATGAATTGATTCAAGCTAGAAGGTACCCCAGAGGTTATGTAGTCTAAGGTCCTCATTTTATAGATGAGAAAACTGAGGACCAGAGAGGAAAGGTCTTCAAGATCATACAAAATGTTTGGAGTGCTTTACTATTAAAGGTTCTAAAGATGGGGCAAACTATTTGGATTTCCAAAGGAGATGAGTTATTGTATGGAGAAAGAAAACTAGTGGTGTAGGAGAAGAAATTCCAGAAGGACATGCATTAGTAAGCCTAAAAAAATTTCTGCAAGACACTGTTCTTTTTAGGTTGCAAAATTAGAATTCTGCTAATTCTACTTTTACTGACTTGCTATTGTTTTAGACACTGTCTAGAAGAATTTATCTGGCTGGAGATCACAGCCAAATGGTTTTGGTGAAGAATGAAATATGTTCTGAAAAAAGCTGTGAAAGAAAGAATAAAAAAAATAAGAAATAAAATCCCTTAATGTATTTGATTTGTACATGTACATATGAATGTATAAACACAAAGAAAATAAAAATCAATTTATTTAAGTAAGGTAGCTAGTCCTGAAGCCTTAGTTTTGAGCTATAACATTTTCTTACCTATTAAATCTTGAGGTGTACTCTCCAGATTTAAAGTATACTAACTTGGGGGATCATCATATTTTTTACAAATGTTAATTAAATAAATTTCTAAGGCTCCACATTGATAAATGGTTTATTCCTTCACAGATGGAAATGGAAGAAAAGTTTGAAGAGACGAGTGTTAGAAGGGACCTTGGCTGAGTTGAGAACCTGTGATTACCTGTGCAGACTTCAACTCTTCTTCCTTACCCATGCCAAAGACCTGAACCTTGGAAACGAAGGTGCATTTTTCCTTTATCCCATTTTATCCAGCCTCTGTTTATTATGGGATTTCTGTCCAAGGGTAAAATCTTTCTGTATGTCTTGGATGGCCTCATTTAAATAAGCCAACAAATATGTAAAGAATTCCTTCCCCTCCAAATATATCCATCTTCCTTAGTGCCAGCTTGTTTCAGCCTTGTTTAATGATGCATTTCTTCTTGTTTCTGGAGGAGTAAATAGAACGAAAGGAAGGCAATTTCCACCTGTCGTGTTAATAGCAGTCCCCTCACATTATGACAGATGCTGAAACAATTGAGTCAGAGTCTTTGATTAAAGGTCAAACACTCCCTGCACTGGTTTCACTTGCATAACATGTTTGGAAATACACAGCAAAGGACTTCTAGAGCCAGGACTTGAACACAGGTCTGACGCCCCCTCACACTCTCCGTCCCGCACTACCCAGTGAAACCAGGGACTTCACCTACAAACAGGGACAGTGAGGACGGGAATGTGTGCGTATGTTACACAGCAGATGATGACGGGAAGTACATATATATGATTAGTATGTCTCCAAATTCACATCACTTGAAAGTGATGGGTCTCAGATTTTGATCACTAATCATTTAAATCCAAGATTCATTCTCTACCCATAAACCTGTAACCGCTAGAGTTTGCTGACATGCAAAATACAGATGCCAACATTGTTGCAATTTTATTTAAGCTTCTTTTTTTTAACCTTCAAAGGGGCATCATTTCTTTCTACTAGGATTCTGAATCCTGCTCATTGGCCAATCTATTTGGTAAAAGTTCAAAGGTATTTTGTTTTATTGAATTGCACACACAGGCATGCTCACTCCGGACAGAATTAGTCCACGTTTCCTAGCCTTATCAGACTGCAAAACTAGCATCAAAATAGAAAATGAGACTTTCTTCTGTCCTATTACAACTGTCATTATTATTATTTTTATACACAGAGCACCCCAGCTGGCTGCCTGCAGATCAAAGGCAAGGCTGCATTGCGGAGCAATCCTGCTGCTGACGCTGGCTGGCTTCTGACAGCCTTCTCTGCTTTGATCAGACACCTATCAGCACAGACAGGCACCTTTTTTTGCCTTTTGTCTGAGTCAGGAAATGAGAGAGATGATGGCTGCCTTTTGGTCCTAATCCTAACCACTCTGCTTGACAGGAGATGAAAGCAACACCAATTACCGCTGGTAATGGCTGACTGCAGCACGCATTCATTACCCTAGTTATCATTACAAATTACATGGTGTTCTCAGATACCTGGGGAAAGAAATATTTAAAGCAAGCAAGGTCTCTACCAGCAGTATTTGATGAGCCCCAAGAGAAGGGCCCTCTGTCAAAGCGTTTCCAGCACAGCCTCCCCCAGAAGACGAAATGAAATGAAGGTTCCCGGGTCTCTGTGGAGTCAGTCTTCCCTGGCATTAGCCAGCTGCGAAGTGCGTGTGTGTGAAGCCACAAGATGAGAAGACAAGTGCTCTGTGAGGCTAGAGCTAGGCTTAGCACTCTCTTGTTCATGAACATTATCTCAAGGGCAGTCCATGCTCTTGCCTTTGGACATTCACAGGTGAGTCAGCATGTGAAGAAATCACCAGGTTGATAAACTCATTTTAAGGTGTATCTGTGAAAAATGCACCTCACCAGACATGCTTTTGTTTTTCTCAAAAGTGTTCACCCAGGGGCAGGGGATGTTAGACTTGTGGAATGTTGGAAGTAACCACCATAACAATGTTAATATTTTAGTTCAAAGAATCTTTTGATTTCCATCTTGATTTCCTCATTTATGAAGTGATCATTCAGCAGAAAGTTGTTTAGTTTCCATGACTTTGTGTGGAAATGAGAGTTCTTATTAGGGTTGATTTCTACATTTATTCCATTGTGATCTGAAAAGATACATGGTATAATTTCTATTTTTAAAAATTGTTTGAGACATACTTTGTGTCCTAGGATATGGTCAATCTTAGAGAATGACCCATGAGCTGATGAGAAGAACGTATATTCAGTGGTTTTGGAGTAGAATGTCCTGTAAATGTTAGTCAGGCTCATTTGTTCTAGAGACCTCTTTAAGTCCATTATTTCTTTGTTGATTTTCTGTTTGGAGGATCTGTCCTGTGCTGTCAGTGGGGTGTTAAAGTCTCTGACTATTATGGTGTTGTTGTTTATCCATTTGTTTAGATCAAGTAGAGTTTGCTTTATGAATCTGGGTGCACCTAGGTTGGGTGCATATATATTTAGAATTGTTATGTCTTCTTGTTGAACTATACCCTTCACCATTATATAGTGACCTTCTTTGTCTTTTATTACTTTTGTTGTTTTAAAACTAAGTTATCTGTAATCAGCACCGCCACACCAGCTTTGTTTTGGCTTCTGTTTGCTTGAAATATTGTTCTCCGCCCCTTTACCTTTAGTCTAACTGCATCCTTGCAGGTTAGATGTGTTTCCTGAAGGCAGCAGATACTTGGCTTGTATTTTTTTTATCCATTCAGCCAGCCTATATCTCTTGAGTGGGGAATGCAAGCCATTCAAATTTATTGAGGTAACTGATAGGTGGGGCAGATTTCTGTTCATTATGTTGGGTTGAACTTTGTTGCTTTGTTTTCTCTCTTGAGCCATTGTGGTATCTGGGCTTTGATCTTTAGCTTTTGAGTAGATTTACATTCGTGAGTGTTTATTGTGCTGATCCGTGGGTAACACTGTTTTGAGTACTTTTGGAGGGCTGGTCTTGTCTTGGTGAATTCCTTTAGTCTTTGCTTATCTGAGAATGTCTTGATTTCTCCTTCATACACTTCATAAACGAGGAAATCATGATGGAAATCAAAAGATTCTTTGAACTAATTGACAAAGGAGACACAAGTTATCA
>VBSM01002608.1:172791998-172803877 GCA_008086735.1 Cheirogaleus medius | reverse complement strand
AGGGAAATGCAAATCAAAACTGCAAGGAGATATCACTTATCTCCAGTAAGAATGACCTTTATAAAAAAAGTCCCCAAACAATAAATGTTGGCGTGGATGCGGAGAGATAGGAACACTCCTACACTGCTGGTGGGAGTGCAAACTAGTTCAACCTCTGTGGAAAGCAATATGGAGATACCTTAAAGCGATACAAGTAGATCTACCATTTGATCCAGCAAACCCACTACTGGGCAACTACCCGAAAGAAGAAAAGTCATTCTATGAAAAAGACACCTGCACTCGAATGTTTATAGCAGCACAGTTCACAATTGCAAAGTTGTGGAAACAACCCAGGTACCCATCAATACATGAGTGGATTAACAAAATGTGGTATATGTATACCATGGAGTACTATTCAGCTTTGAGAAACAATGGTGATATAGCACCTCTTGTATATTCCTGTATACAGCTGGAACCCATTCTACTACGTGAAATATCTCAAGAATGGAAAAACAAGCACCACATGTACTCACCAGCAAATTGGTATTAAAGATCAACACCTAAGTGGACATATAGGAATAACATTTGTCGGGTGTTGGGTGGGTGGGAGGGGGGAGGATGGGATGGGTATATACAAAAATAATGAGTGAGATGTGCAACGTTTGGAGGAGGGTCATGCTTGAGGCTCTGCCTCAAGGGGGTAGGGGGGCATAGACAATATACGTAACTGTAATATTTTTACGCCCATAATATGCTGAAATAAAAAAAATATTTTAATCTATTTTCCCCGTAATAGCGTGTGTATGTGTGTGCATGTGCACGTGCCTTTGTATCATATATGTGGTGACTGGGAGGGTAGACTCATGTCTGGGTCAGAGACTTACGGACTATTTAACATTCATATGCTCTCATTTAATCTTCATACCAAGTGGAGACATAGATGTTATTATAAAATTTTAAAGCGAGAAAAACGATTATTTAGGAACTTATCGTAAATTGTTCAGGGTCAGTTGAAAAAAAGTCATGACCTTTGGTTCCAGGTTTATCTGATGTATCTTTGAATTATTTTATTGTGCTTAAAAGCTCATTATCACGAACCTGTTCCGACATTTTTATGGGCTCATGATCTATCCTTAACCAGAATACGCTCCTCAATCTGCCGGTCCTGCTCTGTCTGTAGGGCACAGGTCATCTGTCACCAGTTTGCAAAGTTGACTTTATTATTCTGGTAAAAGTTACTCTCTCTACTTTCCCACTATCCGTGGCGTGACTCACGTTGTGCTAGATACTAGTGTCAGTTCTGTGTATATTTGGCATGTGAACGAAGTTCTGTGCTCCTTGGAGACGTTCCAAGTCTTACTCACCTCTGCAACCTCAGCTTAGCACAGGGCCTGAATGAAAAAACAGAGTGAATATTAAATAAATACTTAAGTTGAACTAAACCCAATTATTAGAAGGATAATCATTCTATTCCTTCAAGGGCTCCATGCAAGGAGCAAGTGATTCTTCCAAGGTTCTTCTATCTACCTGAGCCTTGACTTCAAAAAATTTCTTTTCTATGAAGAGACAGTGACCTAAAAGGGAATTTAACCTGATAACTTCCCATAATTAAAAAGAAGTAGCATTTAGTTTTTAACGTGTACTGTTTCTGAGCATTTTTTCATACGTTTATTGGCCATTAGTCTGTTTTCTTTTGAAAAGTTTCTGTTCATGTCCTTTGCCCATTTTTTAATGGGGTTGTTTGATTTTTTTCTTGCTGATTTTCCTGAGTTCTATATACGTTCTAGTTATCAGCCCTTTATTGAATGTATAGCAGGCAAATATTTTCTCCCATTTTGTAGGTTGTCTGTTTGATAGTTTCCTTGGCTGTGCAGAAGCTTTTTAATTTGATCAGTTTCCATTTATTCATTTTTGTTGATGCTGTGATTGCCTTTGGGGTCTTCTTCATAAATTTTTTGCCTAGGCTAATGTCTGTAAGAGTTTTTACAACATTTTCTTCTAGAATTCTTACAAAGGCAATATAGGTAACCACAGCGTTTGTACCCCTGTAATACTGTGAAATAAAAAAAATTTAAAAATGTAGTGGTTCTTCTTCTGGTAATTTTGAAATAAATTGTACCAGACAAAGATGATGATCTTAAACTCTAGACAAAGAATTAACACACCTACCTGTGCACGTGGATGCACACACATAACCACAACCAGTTGCGGACACTGGAGAGATCTCTACACCAGGTAAAGGTGGAGGAGAGTCTCTAGTGACAGAATTGCACTGGCTGAGGTTTGCTGGGGAAGGAAAAAGGCAATTTTGAAATCCATAAAAAGAAAAGCATTCAAAATTCACCACCATCCCTCAGCGGAAATGCCAGTGGTGTACGCAGAGGCTCAAACCCAGAGGTGTTTCTTGGGCCATCCTCCAGAGTGAGTGCGTGGGCAAGTTGTAAAGTGTTGCATGGTTCTGAGTGCCTGAGCCATCAGAACTCACTAACTGACACTTCCTTCCAAGGAAAAGTCTAGTCTTGAGGAAAAACTGCCAGGTGTAGAATCAGAATCATGCAGCCAGAGTCAGTAGGTATTAAGGAAAGCAAGGTTCCATTTAGGGGAAGACAAACAGAACTAGTTGATCTCTTAAGAAAGATCATATTTTTGAAAATTTCAGGATAACTATGGAAAAGAGAGATTTTTGAGCCATGAGGCTACAGAAGTTTGTACCTGTACTTTTTAAGAGTATGAGAAAACTAATCCACCATTAAACTTGAGAACAGAAATGGATTGTGGTAAAGTCCTGTGCAAAAGTATTATACAATAAAAAGAGGGAAAAGAATGAGGAGAACAATGTTTTCAGAGAAACTGAAGGCCTGTGAGGAAGACATGTCCATGAACCAGGTAAAACTTTATACCAGGTATTTCAAAATAATCTAAATGAATTTAAAAAAAATGTTGTAATCTGTGAAAATACAATATTTAGAATTTGAAAAACTCCAATGATTGGACAGAGTATCTGAAATTATAAAAGAACTCAAATCATGCAAACTTTATTAATTTATTTATTGCCACAATAGAATTAAATAGAAATTAATGATAAGACAATATCTGAAAAAGCCCTAAGTTTTTGGAAATTATTTTTAAATTACTTGTGGCACAAAGAAGAAATCAGAAAATGTTTTGAAAAGGATAAAAATGGAAACACATATATCAATAACTGTTATATGCAGCTAAATCAGTGTTTATTTAGAGATTTTTATCACATTTAACACCCATATTACAAAAGAAAAAGGGGCCTGGAGTGGTGGCTCACGCCTGTAATCCAGCACTCTGGGAGGCAGAGACGGGAGGATTGCTTGAGCTCAGGAGTTCAAGACCAGCCTGAGCATGAGCAAGACCCGTCTCTACTAAAAATAGACAAATTAGCCTGGGCGTGATGGGGCACACCTGTGGTCCCAGCGACTCAGAAGGCTTAGCCAGGAAGATCACTTGAGCCCAGGAGTTTGAGGTTGTGGGAAGCTACGATGACACCACTACACCCTACCCAGGGCAACAGAGCCAGATTCTGTCTCAGTAAAAAAAAAGAAAAGAAACAAATAATCAATGTAAATGAATAAAAAGGCTCAAATCAATGATTCTAATCTCCAACTTAAGAAGTTGAACAAAGAAGAGCAAATTTAACCTGCAGTAAGCAGAAGCGGATACAATAAAAAGAAGTCCAAAAATCAATGACCTATAAAAGTGAAAGCAAGAGATAGAAACAATGAACTCCAAATTTGTTCCTTTTGCAAAGTCAGTAATATTGATACATTTTTAGCTAGCACATCAAGTAAAAATAATATAAAATGCCAAAAATCAATGTCAGGATTAAAAGAGGGGACATACAAGTTTTTCAGATATTAAAAAAAAAACCCAAAAAATATTATGAGAAACTTTATGCTGACAAATTCAACAATTTAGATGAAATGGAAAAAATTCCTTGTAAAAAAACAAACTACCAAATCTTTCTCCAGGACATTAACTAAATGCTCCTATGTCTATTTAAAAATTGAATATATGGTTTAAAAATTTCCTGCAATTAATCTTCAAGCACACATGCTATCACCAGTAAATCCTACCAAAGATTTAATGAAGAAACAATACAAACTCTGTACAAAGTCTTCCAGAAAGTCTAAGAGAAAATAATAATTTCAAACCGTTTCTGTAAGTTCAGCATCATCTTGGCTCCTTCTGAACCGGATAAAGTCATCACAACAAGAAGAAAAAAGGCGTAGACTAATATCACTCATGAACATAGATGTAAATATTCTTAAAATATTCGCAAGTAAAACCCAAAATATATAAAATAAACCCACATCATGATTCACTAGTGTCAAGGAATTGAGAGTTAATTTACACTTGAAAATCAAATGTAATTTATCATAATAATAGATTAAAAAAGAAAAACCATATTACTTTGTGAATAGATGCTGAAAACCCTTTTGAAAAAAACCCCAATATCCATTTTCCCAAAAGAAAGCAAAAGGTCAGGGCAAACTAGGGAGAGAAAGGAACATCCTGAATCTGATAAAGGCGTTTACAAAAAGCCTCCAGGTACCAGTCAACATCATACTTACTGGGAAAGACTGAACGTTTCTTCCTGTAAGATAAAGAACAAGGTAACAATGTACTGGAGGCTTGATGAGGCACCAGAAATAAATGAAAGGCATCTAGATTTCAAGGGAAGATGTGAAACTATCTTTTTTCAAGATGACATAATCATCTAGATAGAAAATCCTATAGGGTACATAGGAAATTATTAGAACACAAGGGTGACTTAAGAAATAGTATTGCAGGTTATAAGATCAACATCCAAGAGTGCATTATATTTATTTATCTAAGTATTATGACCAGCAGCAACTAATCACAAATTGAAATAAAAATAGCATTCACAGTAGTAACAAAAATATTAAATTATTAGGGATAAGTTTGACTAAAGATGTTTAAGACCGATACACTGAGAAATATAAAATGTTGGTGAAAGAAAGTGAAGAAGTCTTACAGAAATGGAGAAATATGTGGTTTTTTTTTTTCATTGATTGGAAGAGTCTATCTAGTTTAGGAGTCTATTCAATCCATATTGATCAATAGGTTCAATGTGATCACAATGAAAATCACAGTGGGTTTTTGTTACAAACAAACTAGCTGATTCTATAATTTATACAGAAATGGATCTGATATAGAATAGCCAAAACAATTTTGTAAAAGGGAATAAAGTTGGAGTACTAATACTATTGGAATTTAAGACATTTAAGCCTATGGTAATTAAGACAGTGTGTGGCTGACAGAATTAACAGACAACTAGATCAATTTGCCAGAATATATGAGTCTAGAAATAGATCAATATGTGCATAATGGTGAAAAACAAATAATTTTGGCTGGGTGCGGTGGCTCACGCCTGTAATCCTAGCTCTCTGGGAGGCTAAGGCGGAGGATCGCTCAAGGTCAGGAGTTCAAGACCAGCCTGAACAACAGCAAGACCCCGTCTCTACTAAAAATAGACAGAAATTAATTGGCCAACTAAAAATATATAGAAAATATTAGCCAAGCATGGTGGCTCATGCCTGTAGTTCCAGCTACTCGGAGGCTGAGGCAGGAGGATCACTTGAGCCCAGGAGTTTGAGGTTGCCGTGAGCTAGGCTGACGCCACGGAACTCTAGCCCGGGCAACACAATGAGACTCTGTCTCAAAAACAAAACAAAACAAAAACAAAAACAAACAATTTTCCTCTCAGATCACAAACAAGGTTAGGATGTCCCCTTGCACAACTTCTATTCATCATTGTACTGCAGGTTCTAGCCAGATCACGGGGACAAGAAATGCAAATGGAAGACATCCAGATTGGAAAAGGAGAAACAAACTGTCTTTAGTGGCAGATGATATCATCACCTGCACAGAAAATGCTGTGAAATTTAACACAAAGATACCAGAACTAATAAATGAATTTGTGAGTTTGCAGAGCACAAGATTAAAAAAACCAAAATCTTTCTATAGACTATGAAAAAGCCATCTGCAATTTAAAAATATTATATATATATATATATACTTTAGCATAAAAGGTATGACATATTTAGGAATAAATTTGAAGAAAAGGCTCAAAATTTTATCCTAAAACCTAAGAAATATATTTTAAAGTAAAAACTATAAAATCTTAGTGACCCTGGGTTTGACGGATGTTTCTTAACTGCAACACAGAAAGGATGAACTATAAAAGAAAATATTAGTAAATCGACTTAAGGTTATAAAAAAACCTATTATTTGTAGAAGTCTAATTTTTACAGGTAAATTTTACTGAGCAATCCCTCAACATTTTATACTTTATATACGCTACCTTTCTTAACCCTTCCAGATATTTTATGGATAGAACATTTGACACGTTTTCACACTGGAGGAAACCAAAACCACAGCTTTAGTAATTCAAACAGAGTCCTCAGGTTTTAAGAGCCTGTATTTGTTATCCCGAAATTTAGCAACAGAGAACTGACTCTGCACAACTATTTCATCCAGTCCCCTGATTTAAAATGAGCCAACGTTTCCCTCTATCTTCTTCTATATTTTTTGTCTTTATTTTTGTTTGGTTTTTGTCTTGAGTATTCCACAGGTGAGTGCTCAGTGTGATTTTAAGCAAGGGCACCACCCATGGTTTTACCTTAGTCTTCTCTTTTGCCGCCTAAGCACCCTTGTTTCTGTGTATTTTCCTCATAAATTGTTATTTCTAGTCACTGTTCCATTCTGAGGACACATCTGGATGTGGTTCAGATTGATTTACCACTGACAGTGTTTTCACTTAGGTACTCTCACGTGTTCTAACTTCACTGGCTCAAACAAAAAAAAAATTATAAACTTCTCTTTATGATTAAAAAAGAGCAAGTTAATAATTACCCTTGAAAAATTCTGTGCTTCATTGAATTTAACCCATTTTACTTTTCCTTTACCATGAATTAGTCAAAATAGAACTATGGCACAAAATTCGAGAGCAAAAAAAAAAAAATGAGACGTTTTCTGGTATAGTAAATTTTATAGATGTAGAAACAAAACAATATAATTAGTATGTAGGAATAGTTTATGTTTTTACATGCCATTATTTCCATCTCTGGGTTAACTCTTTTAGAGCTAAGCGCGACATAATCAAGTACTATAGCAACACACATATGGAGGTGCCTAAACAAACTTCCTCTGTCATTGTCTTTCCTGGATCCTCACGATTTTGTCAGCAAGCCAGAGCTGCGCTGAAAGTCGCCTGATGCACTCATTGCAACGAGTTTCTCCGGTAAATAAACAAACTGAAGATTAAATAAATAATCTGTGATCCCTTAATTGACACACAATGATACTAAATATGAGTAAGGAATTTAAAGATGATTTTCTAATATATTATTTCAATGCACACTTTCAACAGTACCACGAGACAGGCATGCTTTCCTTATACGTTTTTAAAGATAACGAAACTGAAGCTCATAGATATGAAACAATTTGTCCAGAATTTGGACCAGACCACTCCTGTAGCTACCCAGGAGCTCATTCAGGTAATTTTTAAAAATAATACTTCACAGCTGCTAGTGGATTTCTATGACCTACATGTGTATGCTCATGCAAATACCAATTTTAAAGTGTTTTGTCGATCGCTGTGTTGTTAATCAAAGAACTATTTCAGAAAATATTGCTAAATATGGCAATTCTTTCCAAAATAGCTCTGGTTGTACACATTCTTTTAGGATGATTTTACCTAAACTCAATCAGCTGTTGTGCACTGCGCTGCTTGGGAGGTTAATTGGGGAGTGATTTATCGATGGCGTTCACAACTCCTTATGGCCGGGTCACATCCCGTGCTGTCGGACTTCCTGTCTGCACGGATGTCACGCCTTGTTTGCCTTGGAGCTGTAAGAAGTAAAGTCCAGGACCTCCGTCTCATTTTACTTCTTTAGATCTGTGCTGACCTCATCTAGGTACTTAAAACATTAAAATGTAAACAACAACGAAAAAAAAACAAGTCTGGAAGAATTAAATGCTGCCATAGTTATAAATCTGAGTAGTGTGTTAATTAAGGGAATGAGATTCTTTTGCTTTTATTTGGGTTGTACTTAAAAATAGATTGTTACGCTTAACTATGTCACTCTCTGCCATTGTCTTGTTTGTTGGTGGATCCTAAGAAATGCAATAAAAACACAACAAAGGCAAGTACATTTTACTGCCAGTATTTCAAAATATATGTATTTATGATCTGTGTATTGAAAGAAATAGATAAGTGAAATGACCCTGTCAAGATGGTGGGACTATGTTGTTACAAAATATTAAATTTTGGTAATAGAAAATATTTGTATAAATTAGAATTTTAGGATTAATGTTTACATTGTGGCCTTGATTTATTTGCTTAAAAATTACATCAGAAACTTCTTGTGTCTATATGTAATACATGGCTTTCAAATGCTAATTAAAATTTTTATAGGAGTTTGAAGATCAGGATTTCATTCATTTTCACATATTATTTTTGAATAGAGCAAGAGAGGTATTAGCTGTTCTCATTGGCAAAACCACAGCTTGTCCAGAAATAGTGGAGCATTTTCATGTGTACAGAGGGAACAGGGCAAATACACCTTGTCTTCACTTTTTGTAGCTTATCAACTGCTTTTAAAGGTACCTCTCGAAGTGCGTATGGGACCCGCCACACCTCAGCGGCTGTGCTTGCTCCTTCGTATACATAATTACATTGAGTTTCCACAACCACCCCTGGACAGGCATTATTAGCCCATCAGGTATATACACAAGAGACCTGGGGGTGAGAAACACTCTGTAGACTAGAGATTGAGCGGCAGGTGTGTGAGCTCCACAGCACACACTGGCATAATGCCCTGCTGCCGTCTCTCCCAACCTTTGCACCTGATGGATAGAGGGTCACCTGCTTTTGTCACCACACAGACTTCACTCTGATTTCCTCTGAAAGTCCCCTGCTCACGCCCCAGATATCACTTTGCATTCTTGCTCAGTCAGTTGGTGGTTGGATCTCATCCTGATGGCTTTGTCTATTTTACGCCACCGGTCAGGTCATCCTTCCTTCGGTTCTCTTTGGTGATCTGCCCCACCCACTCTCTCCCCTTTCCATTGTTCCCACTCGAGCAGACATTCCGTGTTCAGTCTAGCTGTAAATCGGATTCACTTCTGTGTTTACTTCCACTGTTTCTAGACATTAATAATGACTGAGATTGGCATGAGGCTCTAATGTCTATCACTTTTAAGAACAACAAAATCTATTTTTTAAAGAAAAGTCCATTTTGCAAAATTGTGTTAATTGATCTCTTCAATCATGATTATGGCTTGTAGCATTTATCTGAGTTGCAAGACAGGGATGTGTGGGCCTTGCTTTGCAAGCAGTGACACCATCGTAAGGGTGCGATGCCTCTCAAGAACGACTCAGATTGCCCGCTATCCTCTGGGCAGGATATGCCATGGAACTCGTCAACTGTGGCGTAAGTTCCCACTTTGTCACATTGTCTCAGTTGGGTGCAGACGCCTTGAACACTCAGCTAGGCCAGGCCCGTCCCTGGGCTCCGGGAGGTAGTGATGACAGCAGCCAGCACCAGGTGCACAATGACCAAGCGCCAGGCCCTGTGCCAGGGGTTTTGCCTATATCGTGCCCGATCTTAGTAAAACCCTAAAACTAGTTGTAGTCATCTCCAGTTTACAGATAAGGAATTATGACTAAGCTAGAGGAAAATAGAATCAAAACTTAACTTCAGGGGCCAAAGCCCTGTGCTCTTTCCAGGGTCCTGGAATATGCCCAGCTGGGACCTGGTCACCAGTGCACGCACAGCAAGGCCCCGGGTCCCCCAAGCTTCAGAGTTCCGGAGGACCCCACTTGGTGGTCCAGGCTGTGTGATAGAGTCCTACCTGCTCAGGGACTCTCAGTAACAGACGTCACTCACAGTCACCGTGCTTGAGCACTTCACATGCCTCATCTCCTTCATCGTTAGCACAACCCTGTGAAGTAATTAACTGCCCCCATCTCTCCGGAGACCGAGTGCTGAAAAGACCTGGGCCATGTCGCACAGGAGAACCGAGCTCCTGCTTGCCTGGCTCTCTTGGGCAGCCTCCAGTATCACCCGGCTTTGCCCTGAGTTCTTGCTCATGTTCTGCATTCCTGCATCCCAGCCTTACCCCTTATTTCCAATTCTTACACAGACCCTAAACCCAACAGTTTGATCAGCTGGAAGTAGACGGCTGCTCCTCTGCTCAACATGATGGTTGTGTTCCTGAGATCCCGAAATAATTTATTACAAAATGAGTTAGATCATTCTTTGGCCTTAATATTATTACCTCCAGCTAAGTAAGTCTTCATTGTGTAATAAAAGAATAGTTTTTTTACAAGTATTTGACTCCGCATTTGTGGTATTCACTTTTTAAAAGAAAATTTTACTCAAGCATAAAAAAAATCACCATACTTTGGGGAACATTAAAAACTTCAAGATTATTCATGTCTGTTAATATGTATTTCCATCATTGAAAATTTACAAATTTTGGAAGTAAATTTTCCAGAATAATCAGGTTGTACTAATTATTAGAAACGGTAATTGGAATTAGTGAAAAAAAATCTGTGGCAAACATTCTTTTTCTGCTCTGATGGAGTAAAGATAAATTTAGTGAGAAATGTTCATGCAAACTCACTTTAGGTAGCTTTCTTTTATTTTAGTCTTGGTTTCTGTCTTTCCCATAAGTGGAATTTTGTATTTGGGAATGATTACATTTCATTTAAAAATTACACCTGCAATGCTATATTTGAATAATCTGCTTTACAGCATACAAATATGTGGCATATGCTGCTTGTTAGATACCAAATATTTTATTTTATAAAGTGATGCAGTATTTTAGTATCCTGAAGTTACTACATAGAACATACCTCTCCAGACAATGTCAGACAGAGGTGAGTCTCTGTAGATGCCTAGTCAGGATGGAGAATTAGCCACTCTTGTGAGCTGGTTTTTCATGCTTTAGTACTTTCAAATGTTATGAAATAGCATATATATCAGAGGCAGAGTCTGGGATATATTAAAATTCAGACATGGAGGAAAAAAATAACTACATATTTTCTTTCACTCTGGAATTGCTAGAAGGCATTGTGAGTACTGTTTTGTTAACTGGTCCCTCCGAGGTGGCATTCTGTTAAACATCTTCAGACTTGATTGATTAATTCTAGCAAATCAGTGTCAAGATTGATCACCTAACACTATAGTAACTAGTCCTCCATGAATAAAAGATGACTAAGTAGGTAAAAGAATGGAAAGGCTCAAAGTAAGCGTGGTCATCAAGATCCTATAGTGATAGATTTTGTACTTCATCACCACATCATCAGAATACAACTTGCATAAAATTTTTTTTTTAAAATTTCAGTATATTATGGGGGTACAAATGTTAAGGTTGCATATATTGCCTATGCCCCCCCTCCCACCTGCCCAACACTCAAAAAATGTTGTTCCTATATGTCCACTTAGGTGTTGATCCGTTAATAACAAATTGCTGGTGAGTACATGTGGTGCTTGTTTTTCCATTCTTAAGATACTTCACTTAGTAGAATGGGTTCCAGCTGTATCCAGGAAAATACAAGAGGTGCTATATTACCATTGTTTCTTGTAGCCGAATAGTACTCCATGGTATACATATACCACATTTTGTTTATCCACTCATGTATTGATGGGCACCTGGGTTGTTTCCACAACTTTGCAATTGTGAACTGTGCTGCTATAAACATTCGAGTACAGATATCTTTTTCATAAAGTGACTTTGATCTTTTGGGTAGATGCCCAGTCGTGGAATTGCTATTGGAATAGTAGTGAATCAAATGGTAGATCTACTTGTATCACTTTAAGGTATCTCCATATTGCTTT
>VBSM01002608.1:172781437-172791898 GCA_008086735.1 Cheirogaleus medius | reverse complement strand
ACAAAAACATACACTGGGGGAAAGAATCCTTATTCAATAAATTGTGCTGGGAAAATTGAATAGCCACATGTAAAATGGTTTTAAATAAGGCAAAGAAATTGTGGCAGACAAAATGACTAGGGTTTATGGGCCAGTCATATCCAACACTATGAACAAGGAAAAGTCTCTGTCTTCATTATTAGAAGAAAGGTAATGCTTTAAAATAGAAATTTAACAACTGTATTTAGCACCCATGATTTGGTCTCTTTCTTTGGGGATTTAATACCATGCTACCCTGCAATATTATTTAACTGTTCTCTCTGTACCGGCCGGGGGTCCCTCAGGTGACTTCTTAAGCTCTTGAGTTATAAGTATGATCTTGTATGTTGCATTTTATCCTTTTTACAGTATCCAAATATACTGTTGGTTCTGCATAAATATTTACTGAACAAATGCTGAATACTTAGAAAAGCACTTGGTGGCAGAGAAATCAACACAGTGATATAGAGACCATTTCAAAAATGTATAAGAATGAACACAAATTGCTATTCCACATTCCCTTTTTTGGAGAGATATTCATCCCAGTGATGTCTATTCTTTAACTGCACCTTCCCTAGAATAACCCAAGGATTCACTTTAAGACAGCTACCTACGAAACACACTTACACAGTAATTAAGTCATTAATACGATATTCTAATCCTTCCAACATTTGTCTTTGTTTAACATTGTGCTTAGAGTATCACTACATGGTTCTGGGAAGTTACCTTAATTAAGTCAAAATAAGCACTTACAAAATCTAACTGTTCGTCATTTACCTCCACCCCAAACAACTCCGTACCCCAAAGATATTTACTCCCATTTGTGCTGAGGTTTCTTTACCCATGACGCTTACCAAGCTGTATTGCAACTGTCTATCCGTGTACGAGATCATAAACTGGGGATTTTACATTCACACACTTAGAACCTAGCTCAATGTCAGCTTGTAGTAGATACTCAGAATATGTTATGAATTTATGTGTAATACATACTCGTGATTATACATTTATTTCTTTTTCTAATCATAGCTTTCCACTGTGCAATATTTTTGCATGTGTCTTTCTGATCCTTGAGACATAATTAAGCAGAATTTATAACTTTTCTGATCCTTGAGAGATAATTAAGCAGAATCTATAACTTTCTGTCCATTTGCATTCTTGAAACCTTTAAAAATTTAATCTCATCTCTGATTTTGCCTTGCTCCCACTGTAGGCTCTTGCTCCAATCTCTGTAGCTGGGGGGGGAGATGTCTCAATTTGGGGTACCTCCTCTTCTTCCCTGGCAGCGCTGCCCTGTGGAGGAACAGGGGACATGGATGGGATGAGATGTCTCTTTGCACAGCTGCCACAGTTTAGGAAGAGAATGGATCCTTGATATCTGTCTGGTTCTGTCGGGCGCTGGGCGGGTGACTCCTGTGTGGTGATGCATGGCTTCTTGAGGGAATTGTCACCTTCGGCTGGTGCCATCTGTCGCTGATGGCCATTTCAGGATTGAAGTTCCATCACTTGTGGTCCCACTGCTGGCTCACGCTCCCACCCTTTTCGCAGAGGTGGGGAGTGCGTTTGCGGGGCCGTGTATCTTGCCCCTCCATCAATTCCCATCGTTCTTCTTGTGAAAGAGAAAAATAGAAATTCAGGATTCTCTGCACCCTCTGATGGCAGCAGGGACTGCAGTGAAGACAGGGTCGTCACTCAGAGGCTCTCAGACGCCTCCCTCCCCCGGCTGTCAGACGGAGGCACACGGTGGTCCCTGGGGTGGCTCTGCTCTCTGCAGGGGGAGCCGAGACTTGACATTTAGCCCCGTGAAAGTCCGGATGGATGGACGGATGAGTGGATGAATAAATACACAGCCAGACTTCACTCCTGATGTAGCTTATCTGCATTGCATTTGTCTTTTGTTCAAATTTTGTTTTCTGAAACATATTTTAGAAAATCTTTGGTTTACATTAGACACTAGACTTTATGTTTTAAAAGAACTGAATGCCTAACCCTCAGGTAGGGAGGACATTTCTCTTTAATGTGTGCCAGATCTCCCGCAAGAGATGGCAAGCTGTGAAAAATAGGACCCATGTTTATTTCCCTCTACTAAAAACACAGCTTTCTCAACCTACCGTTTGAGACTAAATGCAGGGATGTTGAATATGTCATTAGACTCCCTCTGTTAATTCAATTCAATGCCTTTGTGGTGTTTGTAAGGATTCAAAATTGTGTTCATTTTCATAGATGATGATATACAAATGGCATACTCTAAAATGATTTATAGGATTAAGACTAAGTAATATATATCTTAATTTAAAAATTATATTTAAATTTTATATTACAAATTATTTGCACCTTAAGCCATCTCAAGAATTTAATCATTAGGAAGGTAATAGATTTACTCACCACAATTATCTTACCATTGTGCTATGAGAGAATTAAGTCGTAAATCATGTGAGAGTAGCCCAGCTTTTGTCAGGCCCCTTTAACCTAACGTCCCATAGCTACCAGACTCCCCAAAGTTGGGAACTGTATCATTTCCATTTTTGTAACTCCCACTGGCTAGCACACAGCAATCACTTGATGTTGGCATAGTTTAATAGAATAAAAGAAGGGATTTGTGCATCATTACATACTCCAATGTAGATTTAAGTAAATTGTTAGCAGAATAAATACAAGAAATAAAATTCAGCTTCAACTCAGGATGTTGCTTCTCTTCCAAAGAGAACAAACATCTGCTTAATCAATTTAATCACACGGACGTGACACGTACTGTGTGCACAGAATTGCAATAGGAACTCTAGTGACCTAGACATAGTTGCTGCCTTCAAAATACTTAAAATGAACTGGGAGGGATGGCCACATTCTTAAGAATGAGGACAGTAGGGGAAATGGGAGTAAACTGGGAACAATTAACTCAGCTAATAGGTTTCCAGTGAGAACCCTGATGAGAGAGCGGCAGTCAGAACTCAGAAAAGGGATTTAGCAGGCAGGGTCATGGAGAAGGCAGTGCCAGTTCTGTTCTGGAATACAACTTCTGCTCTGCTCTACATAAAATTAGCATATACATGTAAAAATGTATTCCTATAAATGAAGGATAAATTAGGGTTAATAATGCATTAGAGTATAAGGGACAGAAAACCCAAACCATCATGGTTTATACACAAACACGTCTATGTTTCTCATAGAGCAGAACTCTGGAGGTGCCTGCAGCTAGCAGCCTTCAACTCTCTTGTCCTTTCCATCCCCATTGCGTGATCTTGATGCCGTGTTAATTAATATTCAAGCCAGGAAGAATTGGGGAAGGGCAGAGGGTTTTGGGAAGTGATTCGTCCATTGCTGTTGATTCAGTCAGTAAAGCAGGCTTTTGTAACCTTATCTCCAACATCACTGCTAAATGATCCTCCTGCATGACAACTGCTAGCTGCAGAAAGGGAGCCCGGGGAATGTGTTCTCAGCTTCCACAGGCCCCAGGTCTTGAGTGTCAGAAACCAGGCCATTGGGATTGGCTGTTGGGTCAGCCAACCACAGAGGCTGCGGACAGACTCTGTGCGCTGCTGTGGTCCTCAACCTTTTTGGCACCAGGGACCATTTTCATGGAAGACAATTTTTCCATGGACCAAGAGTGGGGGGAAGGGGTGGTTTGGGGATGATTCAAGCACATTACATTTTTGGTTCACTTTTTATTATTATTACCTTGTAATATTTAATGAAATATTTATACAACTCACCATAGGTTGGGGACCGCTGCTATGGCTTTCATTGCTAAGCCACTCTGGGGTCAACTTGGGTACATGGTACAGTTTGATTCTTACAAAATGAAATGAGAGTCAGTGTTATTCAGTGAATATAATCTTAGTTTTGCAAAATTCTACTTGTCTGAAGAGGTACTCTCCAAATTTTTAATGCTTTAAATAACATAAACAAATTTTAATATGATAATTAGATGTTCAGGAATTGAATAGTAAAATGTACTAATAGTACTACATAGAATATAAGAGCCCAGAAAAAAATATTTTTTGACTAAGTCTTATAAGGTCCTTCGACCTTCATGCAACTCCTTCATGTGCTCCCCAGTGGGCTTCAAGTCCCTGTGACTCTGCACAAGCTCACCCGGCCAGGAGTTCCCTGCCTCCTCTTTCTTCTTCATTTGAACCACAGCAATCTCTGGTGATGCAGTTGCATTTGTTACTATTACTGAACACATCGTATTCTACTGAATTTATGTTTACCTTCCTTCTTCTTCTCTTCTGAATATATAGGGACTAACTTTGGAATCAAATCCTCAGACCCTGCAAATTGCTTCGTGCACGGAGAAGTCTGAGGTTATCTGAGTGAATGAAGGAAAGAATGAATGACCTATAAATGAGTGAGTGAATTAAAGTAAGATGAAACATGTGCTCATTGAAATCTTCTGCTGCAAGTGGGTGAAGAATTGATCACGTACGGTTCATGCGCACATGACAATGATCTTACAGGCACTAAGAGTGACTGGTGAGTCGTATTTGTTGCAGGCATATGGCTACTGTCTAATTGCGTTGATTACCTTTCACATTGAATCCCACATAAACTTTCCTGAGATTTATAATACATTATAAAGTATTGTTTGTGTTTTATTACTCTATAAAAATATACATGTATTCAATAGTGTGTGCTTTCCTTACATCTCTCTCATAGAGGTATTAGTAACTCACAGTGAATAATCCCCTGGATTCAAAGTAGGAAGCATCTCCAAGGGCAGAGGTAGACAGAAAATTGGGACAGGACATAAAAATTGTTCCCTACACCAAACCTAACTGCAGCACATGGTTGGTGCAGATCACCCCCCATGCTGACATGTCTGAGAAGCGCATGGAAAACCCACGGACGGGGCAGACGTTGCTGATTTCTGTGGCATGCCATTTGCTCTGGCCGTTCATCTCCTCCATCCTTAATTAGCCTGTTGGTCCAGCATCACTGTCGGAAAAACATCTAGTGAACCATGACTTAGAGTAAGACAAATCACACTTCAGTCACATTAGTCTGAGAAGTAGTTAAGAATTAAATCTTTCTACCTACAGGGTACTGGAGCTGGTCAGGAAGATAATTAGGATAATTCTCCATCAACTTTCCTGCCTTAAAATTGCCTGAGGTCATTTTTTCTCAGTTTTGCATTTTTCTAATTTTTTTTCTCAAGAGAGAAGAGTGACAAGATAATGAATAGGAGAATCCAAGAGGCGTTTGTTGCCTCTAGTGTCTGTACTGTTATAGGAAATGAGAAATCAACTTCATTTAAAAGTTAATGAAAGTGTGCAAATATTCTCAGACCTTTGAAGCAACAGTGTAAATTCTAAGTCCATCAGTGTATGTATTACCCCAGCACGTTACTTCCGGGGGGAGAAAAATGTCCCGGTCTAGAAGCCTTGTCTCCACCTGTGCTCAGGGGATTGACACCAGCAGTAAATGACACAGTTTTCCTGACCCCTTAGCCAGCTGGTGATCTTCCCTGGCTGTGGCTGGGCTATTTAACATATTCTCATTCACATCCCTAATTTTCTTAAGCTTCCCTCTGGAGAGTTTTGCTTCTTCTTTAGCCCTGGAGCGGCTGGAGCAATACCTGTTCCCTGAAGAAGAGTCTGGCTACTTTCCCGTCAGTCTCCCTGACCGGCTCTCTGGTGTCCACAGTACCCCGGTCCTGTGCCTCCTTTAAACATTTCTCTTGTGTTAAAATTGCCTGTGTCTTCAAACACCATTACCACGTCCCTCTCTCTCATTCAGAAATTGCTTCAGAAACTAATGAGCACACTAAAAATTATAGGTAAATTACTAGTTATATGAAGCAGCTAAAAACATTCTAATTATCTGTGGTTATAATATCATTGGTATTTATTGGCCCCTTACTTGTTTCCAGCCATCAGATATTTATTATCTCAATTGATCTTCACACCTGAATGAGGCAGGGCATATAGTCCACATGCAGAGATGGGAAACCGGAGGTTTAAAAAAATTTAATGTAATTGCTAGCTAGAAAATGGGAGAACCAGATTTTATTTCCTGTCTGTGCCTGAGGCATCTCCATTCTAAAGTGAAATTCTATATATGGAAATGATAATATAAACCTTCTTCTAGAAAATGTAATTCTAAATATAGAAAATTATGGAATGTGAGGGCTTGATATCTCTTCTGTCCCCTAATGAAAAGACAAAAATTGGAGAAGAAAGAAGACAAAAAAATATATGGATAAGCGTGTGTCCTGCCTCTGGGTCTCTCTCACTCATCCCCTTTCCTGACCCTGAAACAGGTTTAGGGAGCCCTTAGGTTGACCAAAATAGGATAGGGAAAAAGACCCAGGTGGGGACCCAGCAGAGACACTGCTGCTCCACCTCCCACAGAGCTGAACACGCTTAGGGTACAGTAGAGACCAGGCAGGCGTGGGGGCAGCTGCAGAAATCTGGCCAGTGCAGAAGCAGGTTCTGACTCCTGTCCAAAGAACTTTCACTCCAGAATGTCCTCACTGGGTTGTGTGAGTGAGGGACTTAAAAGGAAGTAAGATGAGAAACGTAAAGGGATATTTTTCTCCAGTGCAAGTATTTTAAATGTAATAATTCCCTTTCAGGCAAACATTCCATCAGTGCATGGACGAAAGGTTTATGTCCATCTGATTCCTTCACTCCTCTTTCTTTACTACTCTGGGCATCTTTACGCATCCATGTTGAACAAAATATTAGCTTTACTCTAGTTTGATGTAAGGAAACTCTGGCAGAAAAATAATCATGTTGATGCTGGCATTTTTTTTTGTACTTTCCATTTGTTCCACACAATTGTCAAAATGGTGAAAGTTAAAATTAAAGAGATTTAGAAAATACAAAAAGCATTAGAGATAATGATACAAATAATTGAGAAAGAGAAAAACGTCACATAAAATCTCTTCACCTAGAACCAAGACAATTTACATTTTGGCAAATATATTTTTAATTATATGTTATCATATACGTGTGTGGTAGAGTGCTATATACTTTGGTATAGTAACATTGTATCATAATTATTCTCCACATCATTAAGTATTTTCCATCATCAACATTTTAAGCAATTTTATTATTCTTTTATAGAGACATACCATTGTCATTAATACTTCATCAAACCACTTAGGTTGCATCTTGGGGGGGGTTCCAATTTGTGCTATTATGCTGACCATTTCTGAATGTTTGTTTGCACATGAATTATGAGTTTAGCAAATAGACTTGATGGAGCAAAGATTAGATATTTTTTAAATTCTTGGTAATTATTGTCAAATAAGATTCAGGAAAAGATGTAGTAACATACATCTAACAGAAGCTACAACCCAAATACTTGCTGCCTGGCATCAGTACTATTTCATTTAATTACTGAAAATAAATAAGGGAACATGTTACTTTGCATCAATTAGTATTGGTGTGATCACCAGCATCAGTACATTTTTTATGTTTACTATAAATACTATTAATTCATTTATTTAATCCTCTATTAATATTTTGTCATTGTATTGTTTTATTTATGTTATGTGTACAGTCATTGTATATAGAGTTTATAATTTTGTTCTACTTATGAATTAATTTATCACTCATAGTTGTAGCAATATATTTGACTGCCAATTTAGAAATCTCAATGTTACTTTTGGTAGTACCGTAACTTATGATTTCATCTCTTGATTTTAGACTTAGAAAATCTTACCCTACTCACATACATTTAAAATAAAAGGATGAAATATCATATATGCACATATTTTAAAAGCACAATATTTAAACAAACAATCCTCTGTGCTCTATCCAGGTTAAAAAATAAAACTCTATTGGTATTATTGACAAATCACAAATTATCCTGCCCCAAGAGTAACCATTATGATAATTTATTTCTTAGGATTTTGTTAATAGTATTATTGATTGTAAAACAGATGTATAATTCTCTCTACACTATCTGCTTTTGCCATTATTTAAAATTTACGTATGTGAATACTCTTCACAGCCTTTCATGCCTTTTTTCCCCAAACTTGGCACTTTTTTTAGTTTTATTTATTTTTATGTGTATAACCATAGCTTTAAATTTTTCATTGACGTATACATTATTTTCCATACATATCGCACGATTTAATTAATATATATCCTAATGTTGATGACTATTTGATGTTTCCCAATATGTTTCTATTATAAAACATGTTGCTATAAACACTGTGTCAATCAGGATTTAGTTGGGAGAGAAATGTTGCCAGTAACATAAACTGTGAATATTTAATATAAAGACTTGTTAACTAGTGAAACATTCTTACCTACTGTAATGAATAAAAGAGAACGCTATGGAGTACAAAAGTGGCAGGTGCAGAAAGCAGCTACTGCCTCTGAAGCAGAGAGGACCAGAAAGAATAAGACTGATCCTGCCTCTCTGGAGAGAGGGCTTTGTTGTATGGCACCTGCCGGGACGAAGACATTTGCAGGAAGATGGAGGCAGAGCTGGTCCAGTGGTACAGTGTACTGGGTGGTCAGGCGGTTTGCCAGAGGGTTCAGGATGCAGCTGGCCCATGACCGCCGCAGAGGAGAATGCTACCGAGGCCTCTGCATGCCCATCTGCTGGCTGCCATGCTAAAACTTCACAGAAGCACCAGAAAAGGAAGGCCCTTTCCCCTGCTACCGTTTTGCAGTGAATCTCTGTTCTATTTATGCACAGAGCCTCACTGTGAGCCAGCTAGCAGAGGAGAGAAGTTTACGGGACCCATCTCTGTTAGCACAAAGCAGGGTCAAAAAGGGTGGCCTTGGAGCTGGGTGGCCAATCTCTTCACGCCAATCCTCTGGTACCAGGAGCGAGAGTTGTCCAGGGCTTCTGCCTGGGAGAGGAGGTGTTCGGCCAAAGCACGTGCGTAGTTCATCATTTTAAAGAAAGGCTAAATCACTTTCCAAAATTACTTTACCATTTTATATTACTGGATGTGAAATGCTATACCATTGTTGTTCTAATTTCATATTCATAATTTCTAAGAAGGTTGGGCTGATTTTCATATTTTTATGGATATGATATTTTTTCCCTTCTGTACAAAGATGCTTATGTCTTTGCTCATTTTTCCTGTGTGTGCGTGTATGTGTGTGTGTGTGCCCACTTTTATTATTCTTATCAGACTTTTACATATATGAAAATTTTACACATTATTAACTCATTTTATTTAAGTTTGCAAATGGCCAATATCTTTATAGTGTCTTTTGTTTAATAGAATATATTAATTAATTAATATATTAATTTAATAGAATATATTAATTAATTAATATATTAATTTACTGTAGACTAAGTTAACAATATTTGTTTTCCTTATGGCTTGGGCATTGCAGGCTTGTTTATGAACTTCTTTATTTGGGAAAATAAAAATATTCTGCCACTTTCCTGTTAACATATTTTAAATTTTTGACTTTGTATTCAAATCTGTAATTAACATTGAAATAATGTTTGGGAGCAGGTATGATATGGGATAATGATAGATTTTACTTTTTAAAATAAATACAGATAACTTTGCCTTAGCACCATTTATTGAGGACTAATTTGTATCAACTTATTTGCAATAAAACTAATTTCCACATATATGCAGGGGTTTTTTTGGCTATTTATTGTGTTTCTTTCTGTTCTAATCTCTTTGTGTTGGGCAGTGTCAGCCTGTACTATCCTAAATATTATAGCTTTGTAATAAGTCATTATGTCAAGGGTAGCCATTCTCTTCACCCCTCCTTTTCCCAACAATATATTGGCAATTTTTATAATTATGTATAATTTGAGAATTCACTCATCAATTTCTATGAAAAACTTCCATAATTCTTGAAACAATATTTGGGAAGTGTTGAAATTTTCACAAGGAGTCCTTCAATTCATGAATCCCACACACTTCTCCATTTATTTGAGTCTTATTTAGTTATTAATACTTTGAACAAAGGCTCATAATTATTTCCAGAAAGTTTTGACTCTCCACTCCCAGCCCTATTGCTAGCTTCTCTCTGCTTGTGTATAATTTTGTATTTTAAAAAGTATTTTAAAACTTGTTTTTTTCCAAATGCTAGAGCTGATGTGTAGAGATGCAGCTGACTTTTAACAAAGGTTTCATGTCTGCTCCTCTATTTGTATAAAACCTAAAACTAAGGCACATACCATCTGCTGCCCTACACCTGGGGAAACCAGGAGGGCATTGAGTGGCTTCACTACATATAAGTGCCCCTCTCTGGTTTGGTTCAGCAGGTGAGGTCCCCTAGCCTAGCAAGCCACCGTACCCAGGGGACCAGGTGTAGGCCCTGCTTGTCCTGGAATGTAGGCTTCAGTTCCCTCCCAGCTTGCAGAGTTATTTTAAAAATCCATCAAAACTGCAATGAGATATCACTTATCTCCAGTAAGAATGGCCTTTATCAAAAAGTCCCCAAACAATAGATGTCAGCCTGGATGTGGAGAGATAGGAACACTCCTACATTGCTGGTGGGACTGCAAACT
>VBSM01002608.1:172757578-172774195 GCA_008086735.1 Cheirogaleus medius | reverse complement strand
AGGGGCAATATATGTATTCCCAACAATACTTGTACCCCCATAATAAAAAAAAAAGAAAAATACAGAAAATATAAATAAAATTGTACAATATTAATGTTTGATATATTCTTTTTGCTATCTACAAATTGTACATAGAAATCTTTAAACAGAGACAAATACACACATGGAAGCTGGTCTTCTTATACCTTTTGTATTTTCTTACTTAGTTTGATAATTTTAAAATATTAAATACTTCTTTTCACTTGGATGTATAATATTCCAGCATTTAAATATATTGATTTCTGATGCTATTACCCTGGTGTCAGACATTTAAGTTCCCTGAAGTCTTTCACAGTTCTATATTGATGCTCCAATGAGCATTCTACCTGAGCATCTGCTCCTCTGAACATGGGCTTAGCCTGGATTCCCAGAAGTAATATCATTGGATGAAAAGTCATGAACATTTCAAATGATCTTGATGAGCTCTTAATATATGCAAGCAATTTTCCCTCCAGAATGTTTGTAACAATTATTTTATTAGTAATAGTTTCTCTATCAGGGTTTGATTGTACCTATCATTCCGTACCTCCAATACTATTAATAGGATTTCATTTTACATAGCTTTGATTATTGCCAGTTAAGAGCTTTTATATAGTTATTGACTGCAATGTTCATTTGTTAATTGACTATCTATGTCTTTTTTCCATTTTTTATTAGCATTTTTGTTTTTAAAGAGCTATCTATTAAAAATAATTTTTCTCTGAACTCTTGTTGCAAATACTTTCCCAGTGTCTTTCTTGTTTGATATGTTATTTCTATCATTTTTAGTGTTTGCTTTTACTTTTAAAATATATATATTCATATATATTTTATATATATATACACATTTTATATATATTTAAAATTTTCTTTTCCTTTCTGATTTCACTTATTATTTTATGCTTGGACATTATATCTCTTTCCTGATCTGACTTGTTTAATGAAGCCTAAACAGATAGCTTAAGTTTGGACTGAGAGAAGCTGAAATAACTTTTAAAGAGAAATGATGTCATTCATTGAGGAATATTTTTTGTAAAAGTATCTTGACAACTGAATCATTCGTCATTTTTGAGATCTTTTATCAAACTCAGTTGCAATACACTGGGCTAAATGTAAAGATTATTATAATGTTAGAATAAAGCTACTTTGAGAAAATTACTGTGCACAGCGTTTAGAAACTGCATTTTCAGTTTAAGAGGGAGATGAAGGTTGCACAGCAGAAACAGTGCCAGCTCGGAGTTTCTCTGCAGAGTCCATTTAGATGGAAGCATAGCAGTTGCAGGGTATTCCAGCCTTCTGAGAGTTTATCAACATTATGCAGCTGTTGCCTCTCTTAAGGGAAGTGCCAAGAGGAAATAATGAGATCCCACAGAACTCTGAGAAGCAAAAACTTTCAAGGCAAAATCATAGAGCTAGGAAATTAAGGGGGAAAAAAAGAGCCAAAGTTCTAGGAACTCTTATTTCTTATTTACATAACATTATACTAAATGTTTTCCATTAAAATTTTTCTTTGAACAACTGCCCTTTCTGAAATGTGCCAAAAACTAAGTCTGTTTCTTTCGGGAGCCGGCACTGCAGTGATAATTTCTAGGTACTCAGCGTGCAACCGCGCTGCCTGGTTCACCCCGACGTGGACTAAAGACGGCTTTGATTGGCACGAATGTGGTGCCAAGTCAGGGGACCCCACTAACACTGAGAAGGAAAAAACAGACAAGTCTTCTTCATTCTCGAATAAACATACCATTCAATTCACGTAAAGGCAAGTTAATTTCAGAAAGGTCCTCTTCTGTTTTCTTGAGATAACGAGATGTGAAGCATTCACTTAAACTCAGACTGTCAATAAAATGCTTCAGACATTATCATCATTGGCTACATATTTTCTGCACAAAACACATTCAGACAGAATGCTATCTTGGTAATTAGTAAAACCCATCTCTGCTGTACTTCCAGGAACAAACACATCCCTGCCTTTTCCCATTTAACATGCCTTAAGTCTGACTGAATCAGTGGTAAAATAAAAGATTCATTATTTAGGATAATAGGAAATCCTGGAAAGTAACTTTTACCATTAAATACTGTTTTCCTTAACCCTCTTTGACATTAGAACATGTATATAAAATGTTTCATATATCCACTTAATTTCATATTAGCATTTAAGTTAATAATTCTTTTGTGAATACCATTTGATTAGACGAATATTGTCAAAAGGTCTGTGTAGAGAATATTTTGGGAAAAATAATTTTATATCTATATACATCAAGTATTTTATAAAGGATTTACTATGTTTGGTATCATTGCACTAATAAAACTCATAGAACCTTTTGATTTTAAGATATTTTGAATTCTTTTATAATATGGAAAATAGCAAAAACATTAAATATAATTCATGCCTCAGATATTAAATAAGTAGTTGGCTTAATTTTTTTAATTTTTTAATTTTAATTAATTTAATTAAATTTGAATTAAATTTAATTACATTAAATTTAATTAATTTTTTTGACTGTAAAATTATTGAGTAAATAGACTGACATATAGGACAATGTACTATAAAATTCAGAATATTAGCATTAAGTAAAATCGACTAAATGTATAAAGATAAAAATAGGACCAGTGAGAAAACTATATGCATTTAATATCAGCTGGTTAAATTATGGAATCGGTTTCTGCAAAGGGACATCTTTTCTCTTCATTTTTCTTGTCTTTGGTTTTCTTTTCCCTTGAGATTGAACAGTATCATAAAATCTAACACGATTTTGGAGTTTAAGGGATAACCCCATGTGACCTAGCTGAAATTCTTAGAGAAGTCTTTCTGTGGACTCATAGTACAAAGGTACTTTGTTCCCACTTGGATACTTTTCCCTGAGTTACAGATTCCATGATACCTGCTAAAGTAAAAGAGCCAAATAATCAGGCAGTTTTTGGACTTTCTGTTTGGTCCCTGGCCATAAAAATAAGCCATATCCTCACTCCCAACACTATAGACAGAAAATAGATACATTTAAAATATTTAGATCATTTCTTCACAGAAAATCAAATGTTCCTCTTTTATACAAATTGGGGGTTTTGGGGGATGTATCTATCTTTTAACAAAAATATTGTTGCTACCAAGCATCCCTTACTCATAGAGTTTCTTTCTGCCACCCAGAATTCTTACTAGTTCTTACTAGAGGTATTATTGCTACACATGCCTTTCTTGCATTTTTGAAAACATATACTTGAACACATGTTTTTATCTGGAGGTATTTCCTGCTTTAATATCACCTTGTGTTTAAAACTTGGCTGATATTGGTATTGCAAAATGAATTTTGATGCACAAAAACAAATTAAGCTTTCTCTGAAGTCCTTGGAAGTCTCTCCTAAGACATTTACAGCTCCCTCATCCACTTGCACTAAAGACTCCTGATATCTGACAGTGAATACTCAACTCCTACAGTGTTATAAAGTGAATTGCACATCATGGGGTTTATATAAATGCCCATTGAATGAAAGAGAAAGATTACTGAAAATAAGGATGCTTGAAGTGATTTCAATGCTTATTCACTCTTCATTCTATTGTACTTTTAGGCACAGTATCTAAGATACTATCAAGAATTATGACAAATATAATAAAGGAAAGATGAGGTCCATAGTCAAGAGAAAAATCAATGGATTGGTGAATCAGATGCAAAGCAATGCAAATATTAGAAGAGATAGATAAAATGAGTGAAGACATGGGGAACCTTAGGGGAGATTTGGAAGTTGCAAAATAGATTTAAATTGCTATCCTAGAAACTGAAAAGCACAATACCTGAAAAAAAAAATCCAATGGATGTGGCTAATAACATGTTAGATCCACAGGGGAAAGGATCAGTTACTTTGAAGAAAAGTCACTAGAAATTATCCAAACTAAAGAGAAATGAGGACAAATTAAACATAAATAAGACAAAATAAAATAAAACTTGGCCTCAGTAACCTGTAAGTTAGTAGCAAGTAATTCAATGTTGGAGTCCCGGTAGAGAAGGAGAGAGACAACGGGGCAGAAAGAAATCTAGCCCAAATTTTCCAAATCAAGTTAAAAAGCGGTAACCCACTGGCACAGAAAGCTCAGCACATCTGAGGTAGCATTAACACAACACAATATGCAGGTGCATGCACAAAGAGACATACACACAATTTAGATATGTCGTATCAAACTAGAGAAACCCAGAGATAAAAATAAATTATTGGCTTCCTGTAATCGTGGATGAGTGAATTTGTCTTGCAGACCACCTGCAAATAGCAATTATGAAAACAGTAACTGGTAAACTTCCAAAAGCAGACCAAAGACAGAGGATGGCATACTCTTAGAAAACAATGAGAAGGGTAAGAATTGTTTGTCGCTTCCTGGCACAAAGGCACTGCCCACTCACATAGCTATGGTAGGAGTGGGAAAGAGAGAGAGATTGTGTGTGTGTGTTTGCACGCATGTGCAGTTGTGTGGTTGGAGGACTTCACAGCCTTACCAGCAAAAGGTTTCAGAAATCATAGTTCTAGGATGAGAAAACACCTAGAAAGTTAAACATTTAAAGGATAAATTCTAGCAGCACAAGAACCACAGGAGTGGGACCCACATTTCAAACATAAATTCCCCAAATATGCAAATGACAATTAAACTTCATGCTTATGGAGAGACTTCAAGGAGCAAATGAGCAGAGTTGAGAGGAATCTACTCTAAAAAGCTAGAGTATTCAGAGCCAGAACTTTGATTAGTTATATTTCTTAACAGAGACAATTTGTGAACAATTTAGGTAACAGAGAACGTGAAATGTTAGAATACAGAGATCAAAGTTGGAAATGAGGGGATGGGCATATACAAACATAATGAGTGAGATGCGCAACATTTGGGGGATGGTCATGCTCGAGGCTCTCCCTCGAGGGGGGAGGGGGGCATGGGCAATATACATAACCGTAATATTTGTACCCCCATAATATGCTGAAATAAAAAAATTAAAATAAAATAAAAGTAATAAGAGAACCAAAAAAAAAAAAAAAAACAAAGTTGGAAATCTTTAGAAGCAAGGGGACCTCAACAGAGGTGAGCCCCATCTTTTCCCCAATTCCTGGGTGAACAGCTAAGTTCACAGGCCCAGGGAAGGTTCATGGGAAGCGGGCTAAAAAAGGGGAAGTGAAATTAAAAGAAAAATATGGCCAAGGGCAAGGTTGAATGGCACAATATGTATAAGAACATTTAGAACATATAATTTCACCTCTCTACTCAGATTTCCTAAGTTAATGGCACCACTCAAAATAACATAAATGAAGTTAACACATCCCCCCAAATGAATCATAAAGATAATAAGAAATTGGAAGAATTGTGTTCTTTTCTCAAGTTGAGTCAATAAAATCTACTAAGTGACTGCTCCAGGCAATTTCGTCATCCTCAGATGATGAGGAGGGTGCCTTCGTTAACTTGTACGGCTATCATGAACGCCATTTAAAGCAGTGATTGACAATTTCCTGAGAAGGATAAAGCACCCAGTGAATCACAGAATTTGGGAGATGGGAGGTATTTCAGACACCAGTAATTCTAGAAAATGTTCCTTATACACATCACAAGTCTAATTAATAGCAGATAAAAAACATTCAAGTGTTTTTCATTATTGAATATTTACACTATCATTTACATTTTTATTGTCATCTTTACATGAAATGCACACTAAACTTAGTGTACTAATTTTCTCTCTATGTGTACCAAATCACCACGAACAGCAGCTTAAAAGAGTACACATTGATTATCTTTGATAATCTCCTGTTTGATTAACTCAAAGTCAGGAAAGAATAAAAATCGGTAGCTATAGTTCTATCTGTAAAATTCCATTGTCCACATAATGTACGTAACCATTGGTGCAATATCTCATTGTGATGTAAGGAGGATTCCCAGGGGATCATTTTGGAATTCTTTCCATCATACTTTATAAAGCATTTTAACTTCAGGCCAAAACCCAAAACAACTAAAAATAAATGGGAAAAAGCCAATACCGAATCGCTCTGCTACAATTTAGGCCCTTTATTGATTGAAAAACCATCCAAACGATAACTTCCTTGGAGGCAGAGTCTACCTTAGCTGGTTTCCATCAAACAGAGAGATACTTGGTCAGTAGTTTCCCCAAGAGCACGGCTTATTATCAACAAGCTTAATAGAGAAAAAGCCCCATTTACTATGGTGTCTAGAGCAGAAACACATCTTATCGAATGAACAGTTTTTCCAAGGATGGAATCATTTTATGAACTAAGAAAATTTACACTGATATTATCCTGTCATTCCCTGTCCCATTACGAGGCTTTGTCACATTGCTTACCGCTACCTAACATAGCACTATGTTTTTATTGCCTCTCTTCACCACCAAAATGCAAGGTCTGTATGGGCAGAGATCACTCCTGCTTCATTCACCGTCGTAACCCCAGTACTTGTGACGATGCCTGGCAGCCACCGCTCAAGAGCAGCGCTGGGTGGATGCACTGGGACTCCCCTGGAAAACCGCAGAGCTTCGCTCTAGGGCCACGTCCGTGAGTCTGGGTGTGTGTGTCTCAAAGAGAAACAATGTCATTTTCATGTCACTAGTGTAACATTTTTCAACAGTGTCATATATGTTCACTTTTCTGTGTTCCATCTTTTTCTCACTGTTTTCTGCTTTCTTTTGGATTATTTTTATTATTCTATTTTTTTCCTGTAAGAGCATATTACCTCTACATTCTTAAACTATTTCCATAGGTGTAACCCTAGAAATTCCAAATGTATTTTCACTTACATTCAAATATAAATTAATTTTTTGGCCATTGCTCAACGACGTAAGGGTCCTAGAGGGTTTTAAGTCACTTTTGTATCCTTTGCACTTTGTCGTGTGTTTTGATGCAGTGTGTGTGATGTTGGTATCTTACAACCCTATAAACCTAATTACTGTTCTATATAATCAATACCCATTTAGAGTTATTCACATATTTATCATTCACTCACACCCAGGCTTCATTCTGGAATCAATTTATGTCCACCTGGACAATTTAATTTTATATTTTCTTTCTTGAGGATCTGCTTAACATGAAAGATCTCATTTTTTTGATTATCTAAAATATTTTTATTTTGCCTTTTTAAGAAATATATTTCATTTATGAAGCATATTCTTCTAAACAAAACTTTTGCAAAACCTCTATTTGTGTAAGAGATAAAAATAAACTGCTCTGGTTGGACCAAGGGCCAGAGACTGAACAAGGCTTGTTCTTCCATCCTCACAGCACCTGATGGGCTTCTCTGACTAACCAAAATTTTGAACCACTGATGCCTGCAACGTATTGGACTTTATAAAACTGTATTTTACAGAATCACATGGGAGAAAGAAATCAATAATGAATTGGAATTGGGACTCCTTTGTGTTGTTCCTGATTTGGGAGGTAACTTGTTTGGTGGCCTTAAATAGATATTTTAAAATATCTGCACAATTCATTTTCTTTGCTGATAAAATAGTAAAACCACTATCTACCTCACAGAGCCATTGAAGGGATAAAATGAGATAATAAAAGAAAAATCTGTCCACTGAAAGCCTAGTTCACTATCAATTGCTGTATCAGTGTTCTTTGGCCACAGACAACAGAAACAGATTCTTAGTTACAAATCAGAAAAGATGTGTTCTTCAAGATATGTAGTGGCTCACAGAATCTGGAGAGAAGTACAAAAAGGCTGACTCAAACAAACAAACAAACAAACAAACAAAATGCTCAGGAAGAACCCCCCTGGGAATCTAAACAGCTGGAATTACTTGTTTGTGAATTAGAATATTATTGCTGGAATGAATGATTTCTAATTTGTTTCTCTTTTTTCATTATTCTTTCTATAATTCAAAATTGCAAAAGAAGCAATCTGGCATATTTTGTGTTAAGTACATTATTATTTTCAAAGGTATGAAGTGTACCTTACTTAAGAATTTTCCTCAAAACTGAACATAATGACGAAAGTGTTTTCATAAGGAAAAACAAGGCTTTGTTACTGAAATGAAAGCTACATGTAGGTGGCTGTAAACTGCAGACTGCAATAGACATAGACTGCAATCATTGTCCTCTGTTGGCCAAGACAAACTGACCTCTCAGTTCACTCCTCTGTGTGATGTAGGTGCAAGATGAAACGCCCCGTCATGCCTGCTTGAACTGGGGCAGTGCCCTTTCAGAATTGAATCCCCAAATCCTTTGAAATGGCTTTGAAACAAATACACAGTTTAACAAATCTTAAGGTAATCACTTTATTATATTTTATGCGTTGCCATTCTGAATATGGTATTGTTCTAATACAACATAGTTTCATTCATTCATCTTTTTCCTACTAGAGGAATTTTGAAGTTAAGAAAATGTACCTAAATATTATGTTTCAAATATGAAAATACTTTCAGAATATTTAGACTTTCCCTGCCCCTTGTCACAAGTGAGAATTTGAGAAGCTGTTAGCTCTAGACAGTGAGAAGGCTGGGGAAATAGAGCTTGAGAAGATGCTTAAGAGAGAAGAAATGTCAGTCTCCCATCTCTGGTGTCAGGAGGAACATATTTCAAGGTTGAAAATGCTGAAGCCTATCTTAGTGGCTTCATGAGTGCATGGGTTTTCTTGCAGAGTGAGCCAAAAGAAGCTATTCGAAGAAGTAATATGCAAAAGGCTGTTCAAAATTCTAAGTGTGGCTGTCTAAATAAAACTGATAAAGTACAGGTAAAAGCGAGTTTGTAGATAAATACATTAGGTTGAATAATATCTGATAGCCATTTTGTCAGTTACAACGATGACGGTTCAGCCTGAGAGCTTTTGGTTGTTATGGGTTGAACAAAAGGTATGTTTAAGTCCTAATACTTGCATTCTGTGAATGTAACCTTATTTGAAAATAGAGTCTTTGCAGATGCTAAATAAATAAATAAAACAATAGTCAAATTAAACTGGGGTCATGATGGGATTAGGTCATCCCCAAACCCAGTGAGTGGTGTCCTTGTAAGTAGAGAAAGATCTGAGGACACAGAGGAAGTGCAGGGAGGAAGGCAAGTGAAGACAGAGGCAGAGGCTGGAGCGATACCGCCACAAACCAAAGAGTGCCAGGGACCGTTGGCAAGAAACAGAAACTGTTACAGAAAAGGCAAGACAGGAATCTTTCTTAGAGCTTTCAGAGAGGGTGCAGCCCTTAGTACTTTGATAAACTAAGTTCAATAAAGTGTATTCCTACATTTTTGAATTTTTGAAAGCAATTTTGAAATCGAGAACAGAACCACACTTTTCTGTGCATTCGCGTTAGTTTGAAAGTCATTTCATTTTTCATTTCCTTAGACTTTAAGGAACTTGTTAGGTATTCTTTTTCTATCTAAACAATTTTCTTAAAGAAAAATTTATATATTATTTTTCTGAAACTTTCAAGTTTTTATTTAAAAAAGTAATATAGAACACAATAAAAACGTCATACAAAATCCCTCAGAAATGAAAATTAGACTAGTATCTTTCAGCTATTTCTCTATGCAGATAAAAATAATGAAGGGGGTGAGAATACGGAGCAAGAAATAAATTTTAAAATGTGGGATCATAACTCTATAGTTTGGATAAAAAATCATTCACGTAAGATGTCAGCTTAACTGAAGCAAAATAAAATAGCTGGAAACAAGTTTTTGATAAAATTTATGGACATAATCATAGTCATAGACAACTTTCCATTTATTTTTATAATTTAGTATTTTGATTTTTCAAGTTTTATAATATTTAACTCATGATTTTCATAGCTAATATTCTTAGACTTAAGGAACAGATTTAATTGTATTTAGTGCTTATTTTGTATTACTTTTTTATTTTTATTATAATTCATATCATTGGCAGTTATAGTTCATTGGCAAATTTTTTTAAGAAAAGTCCATGGGGCAACGTTTATGGAGTTTTTGTGTGGAGAACATCTATCTTCCTTGAATTGTGCTGATATTTTTCTACTGTCTTTTAATACACTGCATGCCGTATGTTGCAGTCACACTTTTGCCATGATTTCTACATATATAATTTGATAGGCTAGCTTTTGTCATCAAATTATATTTTTCCTTCTAAGAAAGGCTCATGAAAGCTATATCCTCAAATATTTTCCTATTCAAAATGTTTTTATTGCCTTTATACTGGAGGAAAACATTACTGGATATTATTTTTTGGATTCATTTTTTTTCTAATCAATCTTTGTAAATTCTGTCTTTTTGCTTAGAATGTCAAGAATAAGACTAGACTGTTCCCCCATCCACCTTTGAAAATGATTTGCTTTGCTCCCTTAATTTCTCCTCCTCCTTCTCCTCCTCCTCTTCCTCATTCTTCTCCTCCTTTTCCTTCTCTTCCTCCTCATCATCTTTCTCCTTCTCCATGTCATCTAACCTATTTATTCAACTCCACCCTATACTTACCCCACATTGGCAGATAATCGTGCAAGTGTTCAAGAATTTTGACATTAACTCTTTCCTGTAGAATGGCTTCTTAAGAATGGTTCCTTTGGTGGAAGAGGGCTTAGAAATTATGCTGAGTCATGCCAAAAGTGTTTTCTTTCTTTATCACAACTTCCCAAAATTATTCATCTCTCCTCTTTCACTTATGCTATTTGGTTAAATATTATTCTGGATGTTCTTGTGAAAGTGTTTCTGGATGAGGTTAACATGTAAATCCATGGACTTTGAGTAAAGCAGATTGTCCTTCCCAATGTGAGAAAGTATCATCCAGTCAGTTGAAGACCTGAATAAAATACAATAATGACGTCACCCAAACAAGAGGGGGCTCTCCAGAAGATGGTCTTTGGACTTGAACTGTTCCCAATTCTTCCCTGGTTCTCCTTCCTGATGCCCCACTCTGAAAAATTTTGGACTTGCCAGCCTCCATGATCACATGAGCCCATCCCTTAAAGTCTCTCTTTCTCTGTCTCTACTCTCTGTGCACACACACACACACACACATACACATCCTATATTTTCTGTTTCTATGGAGAAACTTGACTAATACAGAATCCCCTGATTATTTCAAGAAAAGAAGTGAAGTGTCCAGGAAAGAACACAGAATTAAGGCAAGCGCATTTTGGCAGGCAGGAGAGCTGGGTGGGTATGTGGAGGGAAAAGAAGAGCATAAAATGAAACAAAGCTTCAGACGAGAAGTAATGATTATCTTCCTACCTGTTTAAAGGAAAAGTGTTTAGTACTAAAACTCCAGCTGTTTCTGTTCCTTCTGATTTCATGTGTTCTGACACCACTTCTTATTCAGTTGTAGGTTTTGACAATCCTTCTCCCATGGCATGATTAGACATCTCAGATTTAATAAGAGGCTAGTTACCAGCAAAACCAGCTCTTTCTAGTTGTCAATTGTATTAATAGTCTTGGTTCATAATAAAAAATATAAAAAATAAATTTCACCTTTTAGAACCAATTGGCGGCTTTCATGTAAAAGCCATGTTTGACATCATCTTAGGCATATCCTTGTACACTCTCAATCCGGATCACATATTGTATGGGCCATTCACCTTCACGTCTTCATAATAATGCTGTCTTGCCAGAACACCATGCTTATAAGTTCTGTCTTTTAAGCTGAAACTCCAAGTCTGTTGCCAAAGTTAGCTTTTGGTTTATTTGTCTGTTTAAAATTTTAACAGAGGCCAAACAACCTCAGTTTCCCTATACTGTTTTGACCAAAATAACCTGCACACTGAGCCTTGTACACTGAACAAGAAAAGGGAAGATTGTGATACATTCCAGAGTGATGAGCACTTAGGGTCTATACATTGTTTACTGCATAAGCCAGTTATGTGCTTTTGGAAATAAAGATGTCACATTTCCTTATTCTCTTTTCCATCATCAGAAAGATGTTATGGAAAGAAACTTATTCTCTGACTACATAAAATTTAGCAAAAATTTGCCTGGCTTTGAACAATCTAACTTTATCTAGATACCAGAATCATTGGTCAGATAAAGACAATATTTGAAAATGTATTATTGTTAGTATATGAAGTAAAATGGTTAGTATATGAAGTCAAATGGTATATTAAAGTGTGTGTATTTGTGAACAAATTAGGATATCATATGTTAATAGACTCTCATTTAGTAAAATGTCACATCTCTATTTATAGAAGTGTAAAAAAAGACTTTTTTATTATGGCAAAAGCTGGCATAATATTACATTTTACATACACAATTTATTTTCTGTCCTAGAGAGAATTACCCTTTAATGAACAGAGCAATGTGAGTCATTTTTACTCAGGATCAGTTATTTAGGAGGTTATGATTAATAAATCAATACATTACTTTGATCACTTACAATATACTTAACATCAAAGAAAATTCAATACTATTTTTTAAGTATTTTGAAATAATATTTTGATGAGGAGATTATGGAGTTTGCCATCAGATAAACAAATACTGGAATTGCAGGTTTGCTACATTTGTATTATATGGGTAAAAATAGTCTCTCTACTTGTAAAATTATATATATAAGCCTATTATAAGCCTACTGGAAGGATGAAGGGAAATAATACATGGAAATCATGTAGCATCATTTGGCATATGTAGGTTATAGGTGTTCAATAAACATCATTTGCATACTCCTTTTCTTTGAATCTCAATTTTCCTATCTTATCTTTCATATTTCTGGGTAAAGTTATCAACTCATAGAGTTTTTGTGAGAATTGAACATGACATGATATAAAAGTGCTCAGTGTGGTACCAGGAAAGTAGTGTATGTATACTGTCTTAGTCCATATTGTGTTGCTATAACAGAATAGCTGATACTGGGAATTTATAAAGAAGAAGAATTTATTGGCTCACAGTTCTGGATGCTGGGAAGTCCAAGAGCTTGGCACTGGTATCTGGTGAGGGTCTTCTTTCTCCTCCATCCTATGGTGGAAGACAAAAGGCCAAGAGTGGATGAGAGAGAGCAAGACAGGGTTGAACGTGCTTTTATAACAAACCCACTCCTGCAATAACAACATTCCTTCATTCATGAGAACAGTGTCCTCATGACATAATGTCCTCTTAAAATTCACACCGCTTAACATTGTTGCACTGGGGGTTAAGTTTCCAACATATAAGCTTTGAAGGACACATTCAAACCATAGCAGGTGCCATTGTTTGAAAATGTGCCCCCTTCAAAACTGATGCTGCAGTTTGATCCTCAGTGAGGCAGTATAGAGAGGCGGGGCCTGCAGGAGGCTGTTGGGTCATGAGCACTCTGTTAATCTATGCCTGATTAATCTGTTCAGGAATTAATGGATTGGTGGATTAATGGATTATCATGGGAATGGGACTGGTGGCTTTATAAGGGGGAAAAGAGACCTGAGCTGGCACATCCAACACCCAGGCCATGTGATGCCCTGTGCCACCTTGATACTCTGAAAAGTGCCCCACTAGCAAGAAAAGCCTCAGCAGATGCAGGCCCTCGACCTCAGACTTCTCAGCCTCCAAAGCTCTAAGAAATTAATTCATTTTATTATCCATAACCCAGTTTCAGGTATTCTGTATAAGCAACTGAAAATGAACCAATATAGCAGGCATAGATCAGCTGCTCAACTTCCAACCCACCCTCCCTCTGTGCTGACAGGTACAGCAAAGGCTAGAGAACCGGCTGCGCTTCTTAGATTTATTTGCAGCTGGGTCTCAGACCCTCCTGTCAGGCTTGAAATGTGGAAGTAAAATGAAGACAATTGTCCTGCTACTCTGGGCTGTTTTGAGACAGTGACGGCACTGTCAACATAAGAAGTCTGTGCAGCAGCATGTGACGGCCACACCTGAGCTTCCCAGGTGAGTGGAAGCAGCCACACCAGAGGACACGGTGGTGGCTGCTGCTGGCTTCTGGCTGCCCAGCTTTCTAGAACACAGCCGTGACATGTGTCTTTGAGCTTCATAGTTTTGGAAGTGGTCTCACAGGAATGAGATTTCTGGTGAGCCTGGTGATTTTCACTCTGGAATTCATTCCTGGAGGCCAACAAACTCTTTTCCAAAACATTTTTTGAAGCCTCAATTTCCCTATGTTATTTTTTTATTTAAATTTCTATAGTGTTTTCTATTTCCTGTACAGAATCCTGAGTGACCCAGTTGGTCCTTAAGTAATATTTCTCAGTTAGTTTTCCTTGACTGCAAGGGAATTATCCTCTAGCTGGGAATGGGGAGGGTGCAGGGACATGTGAAACTAGCAGAGGAAAATCCTCATCTGCCTGTGAGTCATTGCCCCAGGTGTCGTGTGTGCTTCGTGGGCAGAGGAAGGAGAGAGAACACGAGGAAATGAAGCGGGGAGCGGGGGGCGGGGGGGCTTGCGTGGTGCCGCGCTGGGGGAACATGTGAAAAGAACAGTAGGGTCATCTCCTGCGATGACATGAAAACATTCATCACCATGATTTCAGCAACAATCAGCATAATTCTTCCCAGACAAACAGAACACTTGAGAACAGAGATATTAATAGCTTGGTTCAGGTACCTGTTGGGGTGGCATCTTTTGGGGAATTAGGGCAGGAAACGGGCCTGGGTTAGTGGTCAATGTGCCAAGGAATAGCTGCATAACTGTTTTAGCACGGATGTAAACTGATTTGATTTATTTATTTTCTTCTTTCAACTTGTTTGGGCAAAAGGACAAGTAGGCTCTCTCGATGGTTTTGCAAGTTATGTATATTACAATTTGATCCCTTCTAGGTATATTAGCAGTCAGTTGTCGCGTGGCATGATTGTTTCACATGCTCCTCTCTGCAGACATAGACATACTTTGCGTTTAATGGCATAAAGGACACTTTAAAAGAAACAGCCAAGAGAAGCCATTGAGGAGGCTACAGGACGCATGAAGAAAAAAAGGAATAAAAAACTATAAAAATAATATAGCTATTATGTTACGATCCCAGCTAACTTTGCAAGTGAGATTAGAAAATAGATTCTCTTAATTTTATGACAGTCATTTAATTACGTTGCTCCCCAAATGCCTTTACAAGAGAAAGGGGCTTTGTAAATTAGGCTGTTTTATTACAAAATTCCAACAGGATGTATATTCATCACGTTTTATTTTTCTGTAAATAGTCCTTGATGAATAAGCAGAGGGTGAACTGGGTAAGATTACCTGAGACCTAAACTAAAATTTAAACCACCCAAGGTGACTGTATCTAAGATTACTGCTATACGTATGTCTAGGATTTCATTTTCAAACAGGAAAGTGGATTTCTGTGCTAGTTGGGGCAGAAAAAATCACAAGCTAAAATTACCATCGTGAAAAATATTTAATCTCAAGCACTGTTTATCCTAAGATTCACCCCTTGGTTTGCCTTCCATACTTCAAGAGCATATTCTTTGATACACAGAATTTTATTTGCTAAAGGCAACAGGCAGGATTATCTGCATCGTTTACAAGTAAATTTTTTGCCTGTTTCTTTCTATTATAATTCATATTCATAAGAGTTGACATTTGATTATTTTATTTCTCTGTATTATGATGTTTAGAGTGGTGTTCAGGCTGATTAGGAGAGGTTAGTTTTTCCTCTAAGCGTTTACTTCTCCCTCAGGGAAGCTTCATGGCCCTGTATAATCAAGGATTCCTTGTTTTCCCCAAATCTTAAGGCAAATGAGCAAAGCCCATATTGATACACATCACCTTAGAGGGGCCACATTTGCTGGCTACTAGAACATCCCAAAACACATCTCGGGGGTGCTGAAGGAAGGCATCCTTTCAAGTGAAATAGGAAATACAATTTTTGTGTTATTTTTATTATTCAAAGTCTCTAGTAAACTAAGTTTCTCTTAAATGCCAAGCAGTGAGCTGGAAACTGAATTTTGCTGTGTCAGTCTCCTCCACGCAGACCTCACAAGGAGGCATTTACTATTCATTTCTCAGACGAGGAAACATAGTTGGCACTAAAGGTTATTTTGTGGTCATATAGCAGGTAGGCATGGGGCCAAGGTCTTCTCTCTCTCTCCCTTCTTTTTCCTGAATCTAAAATCTTTTTTGTTTCTACTTAGTGACAGCTGTGTAGATGTCAGGAAAAGACCCAAAGGTTGTTTGGGGAAAAATTGGAGGATGAATGCAAACTTCACCAGGGCAACAAAAATGGTAGCTCTCAGTTACTAAACATTTACCTGTGCTAAGTCCCCTTTGTCACTTAAAATTGATCACAAACTTATCAAAGGTGATGGGCTGGTAAATGTTTCACTACAGCTGTCTAGAGAAAATGAAAAGATTTTTAGTGTTTGCCAATTTCTATGATGCAAATACCTTAGCAATGGCAGATTTCCCACTAGGAGTATGTCACAGAATGCAGAGTTTGGAAGAAATGTGCACAGTTGGCTCTAGTGAGTCGCTGGGACTCAACTCTAGAGAAACACTGCCTCTCAACCCATTGTTGTGATTCACCCCATTTTACAGATGGAGAAACCTGAGCTCAAAACAGCCAGTCACTTGCCCACGGACACGTCCAGAAAGCAGCTTTGCTGGGGAGAGAAACAAGGACTACTTGATTCCAAAGCACTTAAACCATTTTGGAAATTGCTAAACTGCTTATATTTAATAACCAGAGTGAGGAGATTACTATTCTACTTATGTATATTTTTACCAGCAGAAGATTACTAAAAATCACAGAAAAAAAAAAAAGAGTTCTTGTC
>VBSM01002608.1:172717148-172757478 GCA_008086735.1 Cheirogaleus medius | reverse complement strand
GCCCACCGTGCTCGCGCCAGCTCTGCCCAGTTGGGAACACACAGGCTCCGGGGGTGGGGAGGGGCGGGCGGCCTTGTTGCGGTTGCACACGCCGTCCTAAGTCATCTCGCCCACAGACCACTTTTCCAAACCAGAAGGGCATCATCCGTACTATGACTTGGCCTGTTTGATGTCCCTGTGATTCCCTTTTGTTTATAAGGAACCGAATTCTTTCTTTAAATCTATTTTTGTAGGAAACAAGGAAAGGGAAAATGACTCAAGCTCTATGTAAATAAAAAGTGCAGGGCGTCTACCAGCCATTAATCTGATTTTATAAGTGCAGCCTTTTCCCAATATTATCAAATAGCTCGAGTCAGTGGGTGAAATATATGTTTTCCTGAAGATCATTTCACATCATCTGGTGTTATCACGTTCAGATATATATTGACACAATTATCTTCATTCATTAAACCCTATTTTACTTCTCGCTGCTTTTTTCCTCATGAACTGTTTGCTGTATGGTAAGACACAGCACATTATATATAAATAAACACACACGGAAATCTCTCTGTCTCTGTCTCTCTCTGCCTCGCCCCCTCCCTCCTTCCCACAGGACACGTCTTCTAGCTCTGAGATGAAGCTAAAACTACCTGCTGTTTGAAACCACTTCCAGTGGTGATTAGAAAGGACCTTCCCCACTGAGCTCGAAGATCGCTTTTCTTCCCTGCGTTGAGTCGGGGCCTCTGCCCGGGGTTGTCACCGTGGAGCGGGGTGTCCCTGTGAAGGCCCGGCATACGGCCTGTGCCACTGGCTCGTGCAGGCCGGGTTTTGTTTGGAAACAAGCTTTTCCGGAGCCGTTTATAATTCCTTGGCCGGCGAGAGTACAACTTTAGTGGAAGTGCGTAGTAAAAGAAAGCATTTAAATTCTATCACGCAACGGCCTGTTTGAAAAGAGCCGGCATGTTCCAGAAGGAAAAATACTAGATCAGAAGTCAGCAGTCCTGGAGTCTCTACTTGCTGTCTTGTTGTCGTGTGTATCGTGGCCTGAAATGTATTGCTGAGCATCGCCTGGTCCTGATGTCCATAGCAGCCTCTCGTTCTGTCCTTCACGTATCCACACAAGAGAGCACCTGCCCTAGGACTCTGCTTAAGCAGAGCGTGGCACAGAAACCGTAAGCAAGCTGAAGGTGTGTCACCGACGGCAGTGCCTGACCTCCAGGCCTTCCGATGCTCTGGGCGAGTCGTGATCACCCCACCTTCTACTTTCTGTATATGACTTCATTTCATCCCCAGGGCTCCTTGCATCCCTGAAATTATATGACTCCAAAAATGACTCTCTTCTATAAAACCTGCATGAAGATCATTTGATCACTTAGTCATAACAGCTCCTCCATAATAGTCATAAATCAAGAACTCTCTGTAATGGCTTTTTCAGATTATATAACAGCTTTATATACTGAGTGCTTGTGACATGCCGAGGACTTGGCTAAGCACTTTACTCGTGTTATCTCTTTTAGAGGTCGTTGGGTTATCACAATAGCTCTACGATGATTTATTTCTGTTTTATAGACAAAGGAACTAAAAGTGAGTAAATTTCACTGAAGTGGTAGAATCGTAACTGTAGGTCTTTGTAATCAATTCTATTATTTGCTATCCTAAATTCTATGTAATAAACTTACTCAAATCTCTTTAAATTTAATGTACGTTGTTAGTATATAATATTAATTTAATCATTTGCAATTTAAAAGTGTCCTAAAGCTTCAATTTGGTTTGATCCTACCAAGAAAGTAACAAGTTTGCCCTTCAAAGAAGGCATCTTTTAAAAAATAATGTTTATTAAGTTCACAGTAAAATCTTTTATGCTTTTTATAGAAAAGTTATAAGATACATACAAGGTAAAAGAAACTAAAATTCTCATAGTTCCACTATATTTTAGGTATCTCTATATAATTATCTATCATTTGAAACCTCAAAATAATTCATCGTTTTGTGTAAATTCTTACTTTTTAAATTTTTTTTGTTACTAACCAAATTATGCATTCTTTAAATCACATATGATATTAAATGGAAGGAAATTGCCCAGCTGGGTATCATGGGGAGGTTTATAGGATATATGAGTTGGAAAAAATCAAGAAATGCGAAACACTCCGTATCATTTTAGTGTCTAGAGACAAACACCCTGGAATCTAACCCCAGCTGGACTATGTATTAATATCATCTTGAAGCTCATTTCTTTCAGTCTAGAATGAGGGTTAAAATACCCCAGTCTTCAGAATAGCTATGAGAATTAGTGTAAGTGCCTAGCATAGTTCCTGGTTTTCACATATGTGCATAGCTCAGTCTCTTTCTTAGGCTCATGAGATAACATGGATATAAAATTTAAATAAATACATGATGAATCAAATAATCTTACTCATATCAAACAAAACAGATTTTTACCATGACTAGTGCAGGCAGACTCTATTGGAGGAGGAAAAGGAAGTAACAAAAGGAATAAATGAAAAAACATAAATTCTTTTAGGTTGTGAAACTATGTAATAACTAGGTAATTGTTATGAACTTAAGAAGCCTGTTTAACAGCAACTGACTAACCTTAGGGTGTTGACACCCAGATCACTGGAATTAATGGAATCCTCGTGGAAACGTCTGTTTAGATTATACCTGTTGTGTGAAAGAGTGATTTTCATATCTTTCAACCCTTGACGTCATTTGAGGTGGGGGCGATGGTGGTAGTTGGGTGGGGGGAGGAAAAATATTTTCCAAGATAAATGACCAAGGTCTTCGAGGGAGTTGGGCGAGAATGGTTTGAAGTTTGCTAGAGGAGAAAGGAATGGTGAAATCACTCATTATCTACTTTTCTTTTTAAAACTACTTAATTATTATTATTATTTAAGGGCAGGGTCTCACTATGTTGCCCAGGCTGGCCTCAAACTCCTGGGGCCAAGTGATTGTCCCACCTCAGCTTCCTGAGAAGCTGGGACTCCAGGCTCCCGTGCCCGGCTGTGTATCTACTTTTCTACTTTGGAAAATAAGCATGAAATATGTTATCTAAGTGGTTTCTAATTCTACAGTCACTAGATTTTTAACACAAGCAAAGAGAGAACAAGAGAGAAGAGGAAGGCTTGAAAAACAGACTTGTTTTGTCCATTTAAAAAACTTCTCTATCTGTTGTACACAGGGGATATAAGGCTGAAATACGATACCATCTTTAAAGTTTTTAGAACTCAGTCTGTAGGTAATACGTGAATTTCAACTCTATATATCTCATTTTATTTGTATAAATAGTTTAAGATTGGCCTGCATGCCATGTGAGTTGACAAATACCCATATGTACACATGTTTAAATTGTTTTTTTTTTCCCTGTGATTAGCTCATACTCATTTCCAAAATTGTTTTTCTTCTATTCTTCGAAACCACAGACCAGAAGTTTCAGATGTCTGACAACTTTGTACATAAAGATGTCTCTTCTACTGAGTCATGCACCATTGTCTTCCAGTAGTAAAAGGAATGATGGGGTTTTATTATTTTTCATCGTTTTACCTTGCCTGGAAAAGAGTTGCCACCAAGACTTAGTACATCGACTTTCCATCATCTTCGGGGGAAAAGCTCTAGCAACACTCCATAGGAACTTGGGGCTGGCAGCTCATGGCGCTGTCCAGCCTGGCTGGACTTAAAATCACCACCGAATGCACTGGGGTCCCTGGGGAGGCCATCCGGGCAGTCTTCTTGAGGGGGCTCCTGATGCCCTCTGGGGCTTCGCATCTTCTTGGCTGCACTTAAGTAGCTCTATTTCTGCGTGAAGCCTCTCCACGTTGCTTCTTCCCTTAATTTTTAAAAGTTATTTTACTTAGTGCTCAGTCACTACCATGCTCTATTTTTAGAAATTTGTAATTATTATGGGTATATAATTGTTGTATATATTTATGGGGTACATGCGATGTTTTGATACAGGCATGCCATGTGCAATGACAGACTCAGGGTGATTAGCATATCCATTATCTCAAGCCTTGATCATTTCCTTGTGTTAGGAACATTCCAATTCAATTCCACTCTTTCAGTCATTTTAAAGTATACCACAATTTATTGTTGACTATCGTCACCCTGGTGTGCTATAAAATATCTGATGTTATTCGTTCTAACTATCTAACTATATTTTTGTACCCATTAACTATCCCCACTTTGTCCCCCCCCTCCACTTCTCCTCAGCCTCTGCTAACCATCATTCTGCTTCCTAGTTCCATGAAATCAATTGGTTTAATTTTTTAGCTCCCCCATGAGTGAGAAGATGTGAAATTTGTCTTTCTGTACTTGGCTTATTTCACTTAACATAATGTCCTTCATTTCTATCCATGTTGTTGCAAGTGACAGTATTTCATTCTTTTTTACAGCTGAAAAGTATTCCATTGTGTATAGGTACCACAATGTCTTTATCCATTCACCCACCCCTTGGTGGACACTTAGGTTGATTCCAAATCTTAGCTGCTGTCAATAGTGCTGCAATAAACATGGGAATGTAGATATCTTTTAGAGATACTGTTTTTCTTTCTTTTGGATATATGCCTAGGAGTGGGACTTCTGGGTTGGGTCGTATAGTAGTTCTATTTTTAGTTTTTTGAGCAACCTCCATACTGTCTTCCATAGTGGCTGTACTAACTTACATACCCACAAACACTGTACAACACTTCCTCTGTCTCCACATCCTCCCCAGCATTTGTTATTTCCTATCTTTTGGATAAAAGCCATTCTAATTGGGGTGAGATGATATCTCTGTGTAGTTTTGATTTGCATTTCTCTGATGACTAGTGATGTTAAGCATTTTTTCATATACCTGTTGGCATTTGTATGTCCCATCAGATCTTTTGCCCATTTTTTAAATCAGATTATTTGATTTTTTCCTATTGAGTTGTTGGAGCTCCTTATACATTCCAGTTATTAATCCCTTGTCAGATGGGTAGGTTGCAAATATCATCTCCCATTCTGTGGGTTGTCTTTTTGTCGACTATTTCCTTTGCTATGCAGAAGCTTTGAAGCTTGGTGTGATCCCATGTGTTCATCTTTGCTTTGGTTGGCTGTGTTTCTGGGGTCTCACGTGGGAAATCTTTGGCCAGATCAATGTCCTGGAGCATTTCTCCAATGTTTCCTTTTAGCAGCTCATAGTTTCAGGTCTTAGATTTAAGTCTTTAATTCCTTATTTATTTTTTTTGAGTTTTGTTTACAGTGGGAGATAAGGGCACAGTTTCATTCTTTTGCATGTGGATACCCAGTTATTCAAGCACCATAGATGGAATAGACTGTTCTTTCTCTTTCTCTAATGTATTTTCAGGTTACCTTTGTTGAAAATGAGTTCATTGTAGATGTGTTGATTTATTTCTGGGTTCTCTCTTCTGTTCTATTGGTCTATGTGTTGATTTTTATACTATTACCATGCTGTTTTGGTTATTACTCTTTTTTATTTGTTTCTTAAATATCTACTTTGCAGTCTCATCTGGTCATCCAGTGCAAATTTTAAATAATTAATTAGGTAAAGTATTAATGTGTTTTTAAGTTTAATATAGTTAAATCAACAGTGCTTATTGATTTGATTTTCGACCCATAGATCACAATAAAGTATATTTCCCTAATCAGATATGTTGATTGATACATTGTAGAACTAGTCCCCAGATTTTTAAATTTCTTTTAATTGATGAGAAGTCAGAGCTTGGGAATATATAATTAGGTTTACTGGAAAAATTGGTTCAGGAATTGGCTTTGTGATTTGATTGGTTTAAAATCTATGAATACATATCCTTAATCCTTTGGAAGTATACTTGAATGCCAAAAAATTATGTTAACTACCTCTCTGCAATGTTCTTTCTTCAAGGCAGTTTTCTTTTGCAGTTTTTGAAGGAGATGATATGTATACAAAACATAGTAATCCCCAGCTATCCAGTAAAAAAGGAAATAAAATTATTTTCTTGTTCATTGGTGAAATATGCTGGATCTTTTTAATACTCTCACTTTCCCAATTGATCTTCTGTGCCATAAATTAACTTCTGTGCCATAAATAATTATTACTCCAGGGCTACAGCTGAATACACTGAAGTCTGCTATTAGGATTAACTTCCTATAGGTCAGCAACATTAGGCAATTTTTATGCACAGAGAGAAGGCTAAACAAAAAAAATCATTTAACAGCCATATGTTCTACTTTCTGTTCTATTTTCTGTGTGATGGCAAATATCTCCACGGAGAAAATGCAGAGCTCAAATGAGTGACTGTCTTTTGAGGACTAAGGTGAAGTCTAGTTATTTAGGTGCTACATATTAATTACAAAATATACAAATTATGAAGCAGTAACCAAGTTAATATAATGATTTCCTTAGTTACTCTTTTTCTCTCTCTCCCTGTAAGTCAACAACGATTGTAAAACATCCATGCTCAAACTGGTAGGATACTCTTTATATGGAATACTCTTTTAATACCTTATCTCTCTCTCTCTCTCTCTCTCTCTTTCTCTCATTTTCTCCCTCTCTCTGTCTCTCTCAATATCTTTCTCTCTACCCTCTCAATGTGTAAACCACATGGTTAAAGTGGGTTTTAACTCATTACATTTTCATCAAATTTAGATCATATTGACACACTGTTATCAAAGTCAATTGTACAAAATATATAAATACTTTTTCCTTACATCTCCTTTTTTCTCTCCTTTTGTTCTTTTTTTAATAGTGATTAATCATTACTTTTAGATCTTCAATTCACTACCTTTATAAATTGAAATGAAATTCGCAAATAGTCTACCTAACCATTGATCTCTTGTTGCATCAATTTAGACTGTTACTTCTCAAGTAAATTGAGAAGATTTATAAAGCTACTCTTTTTGGTATGACTTCTCTTTTCCATTTCCCAAATTCTGCCAGTCATATATTTATTAAAAAATATCTTTTTGCCCCTACCCCATCACATTTCCATTTTTATACCATAATTAAACCTTCTGATTTGCCTACAGGCTAACACTAAATCTAAAAATTTCATAAATAGTATTTACATTATTTTAACCAGAATGATAATTATTTTCTATATATTGAAGTGGTATAGGATCACATTTCTTTTTTTTTTTAATTTTAATGTCAACATGTACAATTGAAGAAAAATACTTTTGGTATTATTATATCATGATATCTTGAACAAATAAATTATTTTTTCTTACACTTTGTCAAATCCTAAATATAATGTCATATGCCATCTTTTCTTATGAACAAAAACACAATATGAAAATACTTGAAAAGGTGTGCTCAAAATTTGATTCAAGATATCTGGTTAATGATTCAGGTACAGTTACTTCCATACTTCAAGTACTTCCAAGCTTTAGATTTAGGCCTTGAATTACTAGTAGAGTTTTCTATTTAATTGTCATTTGTAGTTCTTTTTGCTTTTAGACCACAAAAGTGGGGGGGCGGCTTTCCTTAAATCATTACATCTATTACAATTCTCAATCATAATAACTAACACTTGTACTCTTTTTACCTCAAAGGCTGAATATAATATCATTTGGACCTGAACAGTTTTTATGAAAGATCTCCAGTGGTCCTTTCACATTGGAAATATACCAAAACAGAGTATGTGTGTGTGTGTGTGTGTGTGTGTGTGTATACAATCACTTGATAAATGGTTCAGCTGGACTTGGAAGTTTAGATTCAAAATAATACTCCTTCAGAAACTGAGGCTTCACTGAATGGCCTTCCTGTGTCCAGCGCCATCAAGAATAGTCTTGTTGCCATTTTCTCATAGGGAATATGGTAGATATAATAGATTTTCTTTGTTTCTGATGGATTTAAAATACTCATTACCCTTGGTATTCTGACATTTAACAAGAATGCATCTCATGATGAGTCTTTTTTTCCTCCTTTAATCCTATCTCCACCAATTACAACATTTTTTATCAGAAAAAAATGTGTAGTTCTATCAAATTCTATGAATTTTCTCTGTTATTTATTCAAACATTTCTTTTCATTTATCCTCCATACTCTTTTCTAGGAAATTCCTGGTGTAAATGTTCAATGCCCTCGTCTGCTTCTCTGCTTCTCTTGGCTTTTTTCCATAGTATTTTCATTCATTTGTCCATTTGCTCTATATTTGTCAAGAGTTATTTTGACTCTGTAGTCCAGGCTGCATATTCAATTTGTTTTTATTTTGCCAATTTTATATCCAATTGTCCAATGACTCATTCATATTTTCTGCTTGTTTCTTTTTAATGGCAACATGTTTTTACTTCTTATTCAAACTGTATTTGAAATTCTATGTGAAAAGTAATAATAATATTTAAAATTTTTATTTAATTCTTCATATTCATTAAAGCCAGACTTTCCTTTGTCTATACTGGGTTTTCACTTTCATTCTGCAGGTAGTGGTGAATGTTGGTTGCATATTTATCTTTTAAAGAATTGAATTTTTTAATTTTAAAATATTAAGGGGATAAAAATGTTTTTGGTTAGATGGGTCACTTTTGTAATGCTTGAGTCCCAGCTAAAGGTGTGCCCATTGGCCAAATAGTGTCATTGTACCCATTTGGTAGGTTTTTGACCTTCCCCTCCTCCCCCCTCTTCCCTGGTTGATTTCCACTGAGTTTTACTTCCCTCCGTGCACATATGTGTTCATCAATTGTTCCATCTTAATAGTGAATACATGTGGTGCTTGCTTTTTCCATTCTTGAGGTACTTCACTTAGGAGAATGGTCTCTCGTTCCATATATATTGTTGCAAAAGGTATTAATTCATCTTTTTATGGCTGAGCAGTACTCCATGGTATACATATACCACATTTTCTTTATGCACTCATAAATTGGTGGGCCCTTGGGTTAATTCCACATCTTTGCAATTGTGGATTGTGGCACAACAAATTAAGGCATAAAACTATGAGAACTCTAGAGGAAAATGTAGATAAAACTCTTCTAGATATCAGCCTAGGCAAAGAATTTATGAAAAGGCCTTTGATGGCAAGCAAAGCAACAACAAATATTAATAAATGGGATTTGCTCAAACTAGAAAGCTTCTGCACAGCTAAGGAAACAATCAACAGAACAAATACACAACCTACAGAATGGGAGAAAATATTCACAAGCTACACATCTGATAATGGATTAATAACCAGAATTTACAACGAACTCAAGCAAACCAGCATGAAAAAACAAACAAACAAACAAACAAAAGTGGGCAAAAGACATGCACAGAAGCTTTTCAAAAGAAGAAAGACAAATGGCCAATAAATATATGAAAAAATGCTCAACATCACTAGTCATCAGGGAAATGTCAATTAAACCACAATGAGACATCACCTTACGCCAGTTAGAATGTCTTTTACTAAAAAGTCCAAAAACAATAGATGCTGACGTGGATGCAGAGAGAAAGGAATGCTTATACACTGTTGGTGGGACTGCAAATTAGTACAACCTCTATGGAAAACAGTATGGAGATTCCTCAAAAAACTAAAAGTCAACCTACCATTTGATCTAGCAATCCCACTATTGGGTATTTACTCAAAGGAAAAAAAAAAACACTTTTTATCAAAAAGACACCTGCATGAGAATTGATTTTTATTCTTGGTTTCTTGTGGGAATTTCCTTTTTGTTGTTTGTTGGATAAAGTGAAAAATTCCTCTTCTTTCCCTCCATGGGAAGGGTGGATGGTACAGGTGTGACAGGTGCAGGAGCTGGGTTTTCCATTGCTAGGCTACCTTTGGGGACAAAATGAGTCTTTAGCCTAAGGGTTCCTTATGTCCAGAGCTAGGATGTAAGTCTTTGCTTCGGGTATTGGTACCTCTGGCAAGCCTTATTATTCCCAAGAGTACATTTGGGTGTTTTAGAAAAGAGGTCTCTATTTTTGTTGTTGTTGTTGCTGTTTATGCTTTTATTTTTCAGATTGTTTACTTGATCTGTTTGAGAAGAACATTTGTTTGAAGTTTCTTTAGTTTTTCTATAGACTCTCCATCATTTTGCAACATAATATAACTTTTTCTTAACCTCCATATTTCCAAATATGCCTCCTGACCCTCTCATAGTCTCCAGCTAGACAATTGACTCCTAGCTCATTTTGGTTTTTAGTTATGACTTCCTATAACACGTTGTCAATAAGCATTGTCTTGTCTCCTGGCCTCCACCCAGAGATTTGCTGCAATCTCTGATCTGTTGATCTTCTGTGAACACCATCATTCTCTTCTGTTCATCTCTTTTGCATTTTGAAGTATGGAAATATCTATCCTTGAATCTTTGACCAGATACCCCAAATTGCTTTTTGAATACTCCTTTTCAGGTGTTTTTATGTTGTACTTTTGTTCATAAGAAAAGATGATGCAAAAAATTGTTGATCAACCACAGATTGTTGAGTAGATGGAATGAAAAAGTGGATTATTATTGAAAGAAAGGCAATACTCTATCATTATGTGACTCCATATATATATTCATAGATGAATTCTGGAAAAATTAAATATTGAATGTGAAAGGCAAACTAAATGTTAATTAAAGAATATTCATTGTTAATTGATTTAAAGTTAGTTGAAAGAAACCTATTTTAGATATGGGGTGTTAGTTCTTAAACAAAACCTCAGAAGCATAAACTGTAAATAAAAAAATATGTATGAGATTATATAAAAATTAAGCACTTATCTTTAGAAAATAACACAATGAACAAAATTAATAGATCACCAAAGGGAAGGAACAAATTAACACATCTACAACTGACATGGTATAAATATTTATACTATTAACAATTTCCTGAAAATCAGGAAGAAAATATAGCACCCCAGTAGAAAAACTGACAAATATTAGGAATAGAAAATTTCCAAAAGAAAGAGGCTTATAAGGTTAGTAAGCATGTAAAGAGATGTGTAAAAGAATGGAGTCAGAAAAAAACCAAATAGAGCAGCGAATATCACACATACACACATGCACACACACACATACAGACACACACCCCTACATAAAACTGTAAACACGTTTGACTGGCAAAAGTCAGATAATCTCCAAATGGCCAATGTGGGCTGGGACATGGAGTGCAGGACCCTCCTGGCCTTGCTGCCTGGACCACAGGCTGGGGTGGGTGTTCTGGAGAGCTCCATGTTCACATGGGGCGTGCTAGTCATGACCTGGTGATATTTATGCATGTTTGTGGAGGAACATGTTGAGGGTGTTTACTCAGCATTCTATGTAGTCTCAGGAGATGGAAGGAACCCTGGGTATCCATCTGTAGAAAATGGGTAGGTAAGATGCATGCATGCATGACAAGGAATAGTGGGAATACTACGGAATGAGTTGTATGTTTGCTTGACGACATGAAGAGAGCTTCAAATATAGCATGGAGTCAAAAAAATAAAAAAGCCAAAAGGTGGAATAAAATTAATATCTTAGAACTGGCCAGAGTATGTGTGTCAGGAAACGCCCCACTTTTTATGCACGCCGAGCTGCACACACGTGCCTGGCGTTGTGTGCACCTTGCAGGTGAGGAAGGATGAGTGACTACTGAGAGCGAACCTGAATGAAGGAGGAAGGTGTCCGGTGGAGGCATCGGGAGGAAACGGCAGGGGAGACTCAGGCGATGGGGCATCTGGGGTGGCAGTCTGTGAGGTTCCCCTCTCACTCTGCCTTTGTCCTTGGCCACACCACAGCCTGCTCTTCCGTGAGCTCCTCTGCGGAATCCAAGTCCTTTCCTGGGATTAGCATTTGCCTTGTGCTGCTACTATTGTTGTGGAAGTGAACTGGTCCCAGGAGCTTCACTTGCTCTGCTCAGTTGCTTATGTGTTTGTTTGTATGTTTTAGCAATTATTTTGTAGGGTTTAGTTTCTAGTAGCACATATTCTGAGGACAAGTTGTTTGAATTCAAATCCCAGATCTACTCACGGGAATAACAATTGTGCATATCCGACAATATTTGGGGGGAGGATTAATTATTAAATTTCATATATGCAAGGGACTATTGATGGCACAGCGGACGTCTCCTATGGATGGCGTGTTAACATTCACTTTAAGTCAGAGTATCTGTGACAGGAAACGCTATCAAAGACAGACAAAATATATTTTCTCTCTGTAATAAATCTATATATAGATGCCAGCTTCCATCTCTAGGAACAATTGGCCGAGACAAATGAGCCAGGTGGGAGTTAGAAGAACTGGATTATAACCTTAGCATTACTCCTAACTAACTATGTACGTTTGGAGATCTCATTGTCCGTCTACTCAAATATCCATTCAACTAATACTAAGTGAGGATTGTCTACGTCTCTGCCCAGATAGCCACACAGACACTCACATGTGTGTGTTAGGTGGTTTCTCACTACTACATTATTGTTTCAAGAGCTTTCTGTCATGTGCCTATCACATGCAAGGTGCTGTTCTAGCAAATTGAGGGTTCCAGAAATGACATAAAAAGAGATGATCCCCGAACTCAGGACACGAACACACTGGCATCACTCGATTATCAGAAGACTTTTATCTTGCTTATATATTTTGGATGTTTTGATTTCCCCACTCAGATGTGTTAAGTGATGTTTATAATGTCCTCCTCTGGAGCAGGCTAGAACCGGCCCAAACCGAAATGTTGCATTGCCCTTCCTCTGAGCAACTGTCCACCGGGTTGCTTGCTGCGTGTCACGGGGGTCTCCAGCGCAGGTGAAGGTGACCAGAGGAATGGAGGCGCATGCTTTCTGCCACTGCACATGAGCATCAGCTAATTCCGACCACAGGGAGAGGGACACTTAAAAAGCGCAACCTCAAACGTGTGTGGACTAGGGCAGAGAAAGGCATTCTATGGAGGAGGATGCTGAGACGGGAATTCCCACATCACTCATTAGCATGGTGGTTCTAGAGTGATAGATTTGAAAGGTTTTGAATCTGCATTTAATGCAACACAGAATACATTATGAAAGTATACTACATGGAAGTCTTTTTTGGAAGAAAGAGATTCCATGGCATTCATGACAGTTTCTACATTACAAACTTCCTAAACATCTTTATAATATCACCGCAGTGTTACTGCAAATTACTTTTTTTGAATTGTAAGAGAATCAGGGGTTTTCACATATATTTCCACAGGATCAAGGTATGCATAGCTTGTTAGCTGGGTTGGCTGAAAAAAGCAGAACAGACAAAAATTTTGATCTTATTTTTGGGTTGCTTATGACCTTGCATGGCAGAAAAATCCTTCCCACAAATAATTATAACAGGAATCATTTGGAATGCTACTGGGTTTCGATGTCAGAAGGAATAAAACCTCACTGGAGGACCAGGAAGATATTTCTGAAGGAGAGGAATTTTGATCTGGACTTTGAAGTTAGTACTAGTCACTCTTTGACAAATATTTCATGAATGCCCACCATGGGAAATGTCAGAGAATCTCTGCCCGAATGTATTAATAATAGCATTCGGAGGACAGAATTAATGCCATTTCACAAATCAGTGTATGATTAAAAATTGGATCAGTGCCGTAAAGAGAAGTACACGGTGATAGGAGAAGATGTGTCAGAGGGCTGTGCTGCAAAGTGTGAGGTCAGGAAAGGGTGGCCAGGACAGGTGATGGGTAACTAGGCAAGGGAGGTAGGAAGAGTCTATTCCAGACAGAAGGAACAAAAAGTGCTGAGGCCATATTTTGCAAGGGATTATTGCAGCCTTCCAGGCACTGAAAGAAGATCAGTGGGGGTGCAGTGTAGACAGAGAGAAAGATTCTGGGTCAACAGGAGGCTGGAAACACTACAGCTGCAGGGCCCTGCAGAGCATGCAGTGAGAGTCCTCTCTCCTTCCTGTCTCTGCTGTCCTTACTTTGCCACTCAGCGCAAATACTTCATATTCACTTATTTCTTTTCCACTCACCTCTTTCTCATTTCCGTCCAGACGCTGGTTAGCTGTGGTGGTATGGATCCTAGTTCTACTAGTAGTAGTTAGCTCATTACTAAGCTCTCTCTATATCCCAGTGACAGTCTAGACACTCAACACAATTAGCCCATCTGATTCTCACACCACCTGTGTGGGCAGTGCTGTTACTGTCACCATTTCACAATGGATGAAACTGAGGCCCATGAAGACTGCGTGTTATAATAACTGGCCCACAGTCACATCGCTAAAGGAGAGGAACCGGCATCCAAACCCAGAAGGCCACCTCCGCACTCCTGCTCTGAGGACAACCTGCACCACCCGCACCCAGAGGCTGCTGGGCGTCAAGGACGTGGGACACATTTTGCCAGAGTGGGGGGATGCTTACATTTCCTGAAATGGGCAATGTTTCTAAGACACCGAATCAATGGAATGGCTGGACAATTCCAGGTTACTCGTGGGAAATATTTCATAAACAGAAACTCACTTGACTGCCTATGGTTTTCATATCATGCTTCTGTGGCATGAAGCATACATAGGGCAATGTGCGAATTACCAAATTACAAAAATTGTGTTCTAAATTAAATACTCTTATATCTTCAACCCATCCTAAATAGCTGGCTATATTTCTTTACAAAGGTGGTATTGCATTGCTATTTAGGGAAACAAACAAATAATTAAGGATAAAGAATATATTCTATAATTGTTTATCCTCAATACTTAGTAGATGCTCAATACTAGGTGAATGAAGAAATAAATGATTTAGGAGACAAAATAAACTAATTAACATTTCTTTCTTTGATAGGTGTTCATTTTGCTTTTATTACTGATATACTATAGTCTCCATCAGGAATATTTTTTCCTTCCCTGAAAGCCCAAAGTAGTGAGATTTAGGTGAGATGGGTAGTTATTCCACTTTTCCTGCCTCAAGCTTCTCAAAATTATTTTGAGCATAATTTTTAGGATTATATTTACTAGAAAAAGAATTACTATTTACCCAACCATTCTATCTCATGAGAACAAATTTAGTTCATCTCAACCGTGTTAAAAATGATCTTAAAGACCATGTGAGTGCATGATCAGGACTGTACCAGACCACGCATGATCACTCTGCTCAACCCACCCGCCACAAGGGCAGGGCTAAGAGAAGTAGCAAAATTCTTTCAGCTCATTTACGTAGAATTTCCAAAATCTCTAATGTCTGTGGAGTCCCTGGCCAAGAAGGGAACAACCAGGTCTGTGTTTTACTGTTGAAGAAATCAACCCAAGAGAAATAATAGAATGCCACGGAGTTATTGAAAAAGCTGCAATTAGACACCTGTTGTTTTAACGTAAGCTTGAATGCATTAGGTACTAGTGCATGTGCCGTTTGGAATGGAGGGGATGATAGCACACCGTGTAAACAGGTTATGCTCCTCACTGGATTTTCTGCTACCATAGGAATGAATCTTTAATTGGCTCATCTCAAAAATGAGCACTGACTGCGGTTAGGTTGAATGTCTGGAGTTAATAACATCATCCTTCCAGTTAGTCCCAAATTCATCACATTAGCCCCAAAGCAGTATCGACTAAGAGATTAAGGGCCCAACAGGTATGCAGAAAATGTTACTAGTACCCTAGAGGTGCCATGACATTTTCTAAATAAAATATCTTGCATTGTGCATCGATATTTGTAATATATTTTATGGAAGTGCAGTATATTTTCTAACTTTTTAAAATAATAACTCAAGCTGTTAATTTGTGTTAATGATAAAGATAAGGTTTCTGATATCTGCACATTTGGGCATTGGGTCAATACGACATTTCACTGACAGCTTGAATGTGTCTGCACCCATCTTCTTGTCAGAACAGTATAGAAAAAAGCAACAGTTTTTTCAAACAGAAAATATAAAAATAATAAAAATCTTAAAGCTCTGTTGCAAGAATTAGATACAAATTAACATTAATTAAAAGACAAGTGGGAGTGTACTGAGAAGCCCTCTCCTCTGTCTACACGTCCTGACGCTCCACCCCGGATGCCAGCTGGCTTTGCTTCTTGGTACAGACCTCTACCGGAAATGTAGGAACACGTTTTATGTTTTTAGCATAACACTCCCCAAATTCAGAGATGTAAGGCTTATTGACCCCAGAAGCTGAGTGTTCCTTCCACCTGGCTTTCAGATAAGGGAAGACCTCTGCCCTATCTTCGACATAGAAACGGACGCTGAACAGGACAGAAAGCAACTATAACAAATCCAGCTGGAGTGGCGTTGACACTGTCCGTCCTTGGAGATAGACGCCTTCCTGTGCAAATACTAATTAGGAGTGTGTAAATGCCAGACTCAAGCACTGGTGTCTCGAACACAACGTAAGGATGCCCCACTCTCATTTGCTCTAGGGAGCGGCATCTCACTTTTCCTGCCCCTATTTGCATGCCTGGCTCCCCACCACGGCACAGCAACCTTCATCCTTGGATCTCTTTTCTCTGAAAATGTGTTTCAGACACTCTTGCTTGGTTTATCTTATGACGTTTTTTTGAACATGATTCTGCTACTGTCTCTCCATCTCCACCTACAGTGACCACAAATACACTTTGTTTCTGCCCTTGGCCTGATTCTGCAGAGCTCAGGTAAGTTGAATTCCATACACAGGTGGTGGGAAGCAAACACAACCAGAGCTTCAGGTGTTAGTATTAAGTAATTATGATGGAACATTTTGCTTGCTTTTTGAACTGTTGATTAAAGTTATCACACTATGATCTCAATGAGCTTATAGCAGCTTTCAGAGTTTAATTTTTGATTCTTTCAGTTTTATTTTTGGGAATATTGTTTATTACCATATACATGAAGTTAAGTTTTTTTTCAAATTTTATAAAGAAGAACTACTCTATGTAAACCTGAAAATATAAAAACTCATTAATGGTTCTGAATTGTGATTTATCTTTTGGATTAAAAAACCTTGTACATGTGAGCTGTATCTAATTATGTGTTCTGCAAAACACCTGCCATCTGGGTTCTTTCCTACTCTGAACTTACCATATATGTATTTGCAAGTAGAAGGCAAGTAAATTGAAATTGCACAGAGTTCTTTTCTTGACTAAAAAATACATGGTTTAAATGTTTTTTAAAATCATAAAAAGTGCTCATAATCTTAGATGTGTATCTTAGTTAATCAAGTCTCTCATGTTCTTTAGAGCTCACATTTTATGTCTGTAAAAGGATCACATAATTGCTAATCAAGCTCTATAAATGTTTTACAACAAGTAGCAGTTTGGAATATTGGCTCAGAATTTTTTTTCTAAGTCTCCAAACTAAAATTGCAGTTGTAAAGCGTCTTCCCAGTCTAGAGATAACAGCGGTGAAGAGCGGAAGGAGGTAGAAGAAGAAGAAGAAAGCAGACCACCTGCATCCTCCTCATGGCAGACCTGTGAGCCAGTGGCCAGCCCTGCAGCGTGTAGGTGTGGCCGGACGTGTGTGTAAAGGAATTAGATGTGCAACAAAGTGTCATTTAGTCTTGACATGACTTGTTTATATGTAATATGGACTAATCTGCTGACATGAGATTGTTATCCCCAAGATTTCCCTAAGTGGCCAAGAAAGGTGGTGCCATAGAGCATGTTTAAAGGCAGTGGCTGGCAGTAAATAAAGATATGTCTTTTCCTACCCCACCAACTTGAAACCACTGGACAATGCACTTACTAAATTACCAATATTTTTGGCAATTAAGACCGAACATGAAATAAAATGAAGATGTTATGGATATGCATGTCTATGGCAGCTCCTCAAATAATGCTATAAGGAGATAATTGTTGTATCAGATGCGTTAATCCAGCCCATCTTTCCACCTTAGCCCCTTGGCCTCTAACCACTTTGCAGCGTGGGACTGGTCGGAATGATCGGGTGCTTTTCCAGCCACAGGGAATTGAGATTAGCTTACACACAGTTGACTTTACAAAGAGCAACCCCTCTGCAGGGTTCTGCGCATTGCAGAGATTAAATGGGCAAGCCTGTTCAAAACATGGATGGAAAATGCAAGACTAAATACTGGGAGGTCATGGCGAAAAACAAAATACCATACTGGGAAGGAAGAGGGCTCACATTGGGATCATGAATCAGTGATGGGATATCCTGGTGCAAAAAAGGCTGGGCAGACGGTAGGGGAGGCTGACTTTACCAGTTACCTTGAACACTGGCTTTCACATGCAACCAAAGGGCTGCCTTGCATGCAAGGTGAGAGGGTCGAAGGACGGGGGATAGCACCTCACTCCTGTCGTAACCACACTGCAGCAATCAGGGCATCAGCTTTAACGGTGAAAGAGTAAGTTGAATTTGAATATAGGTTAAGACAGGAGATTCTTACAGTCACAACAGGCATCCAAAAATCCTTCTATTTCCTTGAGAAGTTCTATAGTGAAGAGTGAAAATGAAATAAAATTAACAAAGGTAAAGTAAGGGATGAATCCCTAAAAATCCTTGTTTAGTTTTATGGATTGTAAAATCTTCTTAATAACTCAGATGATTTCTACTTTAAGAAAGTAGATACGTTGTCTGTGATCACTTCTGTGGCTGGACCATAAGTGCCTTAGCAATTCTATGTACCAATTAATGGAAACATGCATTTCTTGCTGCTGGTTTCACAGTTATGTTTTATTTAATCTAGTGTTGCCTGAACCACAGACTCAGGAAAGGTGAAGTCTGATACATCAGTGCAGCCGCCACCTTTCTGTCCCCCAGTTTTCCTTGGATGGTCCATAGATACACAGAATACGTTTCCATATGAATAACTTCTTGTCAAATATGCCACTTCGGTTCCATTATACATCAATGTTGAGTCATTTTTGGTGTTGTTAATCGGAAAAAAGAAATAAGAGGTAGGAATCTGCAAGAATACAGAAAAGCTTTGAGATGTTAAGTATATCCATGTATATATCTATCTACCTAATTGCCTATCCATCATCTCTTTCTTCTATATATGTTCAAGCCTTGATAAAAAAAAATATGAGTTCTCAATTCTGGTTTCTATGAAAAACAGAAAATGACACATCTGAAGGTACAGCAATGCAGGCAACTTCCTCGGGCAGGACGTGGGGAAGCAGGCATGAGGGTAGGAAGGTCACAGGTAATACAAGGAGCATATTGTAAAAAGGACAAACATACAATTCCACAGTAATAAAGTAAAAATCCATAGCCTGGCAAAAATAAATAAAATCTCTAATTTTATGAGTTAATTTCAACAAAGCAAAATGATTTCATTGTCATCCCATTGAAATTTCAGAGAATGGATTGGCTAAAAAAGCCATAAGGGTAAAATGCTTACTATATAATAGCACAGAATATATTAATATTGTTATATTAAAAGATGTATAAGATTTTATAAATAATTACTTAGTATGCAATTCATGGTATAATTAGTAAGCCAAAACATACACAATCTTTAAAGTTCTACAATTCTATCTTATTTTTCTTAATCTCAAACTGTCTTAAATCCTGTGGTTGCAATAGAAATATTTTTTATAATCTATTTATCTCTATTTAACAATCTATTTATCTATCTATCTATCTATTGCTATCATAAAAGGCAATCAAGAAAACTATCCCCTAGGGGCTGGAAGATAGCACAATTCAAATTACTTTATCAAGTCATATCAGAAATATGATCAAAAGAGATAGTATATGGGATGATAAAAAATATTTGCAAGCTACACATCTGATAAGGGGTTAATTCCAAAATATACAAGAAACTCAATTCAGTAGCAAGAAAACAAATAATGCAATTAAACAAAACAGAACAAAATGAAAAAACAAAACAAACAAGCAAACAAACAAACAAACAAACAAAACAGGCAAAGGACCTGAATAGCCATTTCTCAAAAGAAGGTATACAAATTTCCAACAATTTTATAAAAATGCTCGACATCAGTAATCATCATTGAAATACAAATTAAAACTACAATGGGATATCATGTTAACTTGTTAGAATGCCTCTTATCAGAAAAGTCAAAGATACCTGTTGGTGAGAACATGGAGAAAAGGGAACTCTTATACATTGTTGGTGAAAATATAAATTAGTGTAGCTATTATAGAAAGCAGTATATATTTTCCTCAAATATCTAAAAATATAACTACCATATGATCCATCAATCCCACTTTCTGGGGTATATACCCAAAGGAAATGAAATCAGCATGTCAAAGAGATGTCTGCACTTCATGTTCATTGCAGCACTATGCACAGCGGCCAAATTATGGAATCAACCTAAGTCTCCATTGACAGATGAATGAAGCAAGAAAATGTGCTACATATACGCAATGGAATAGTATTTAGCGGTAAAAGAAGAAGGAAATGCTGTCATTTGTGAGGACACAGATGAAATTGGAAGACATTATATTAAGCCAGGCACAGAAAGACAAGTACTCCATGATCTCATTCAGGTGGAATCTACAAAAGATAAACACTTGGAAGCAGAGAGTACAGTGGTGGTTACCAGGAGCAGGGGTGAAAGGACAGGGAGGTGGTATTGAAGAGATACAATATTTGCCAAAGGACACGAGATTTTAGTTAGACAAGAAGGATAAGTTCAAGAGATCTGTTGTACAACATGGTGACTAGAATTAATAACAACCTATTGTATACTTGAAATAGCTAAGAGAGGATACTTTGTTCTCACCACAAAAAATACAAGTGAGGTAGTACACGTGTTAATTAGCTTGACTTAGCCATTTCACACTGTATACATTTTTCAAAATATCACGCTGTATACCATAAAATATAAAATTTTGTTAATTAAAAATTTTCATTTAAAAGTAAATATTATATGTTTTTCCTATTTATTCTGCATCTCTGGACTGTGTAGGAATATATGCAGCCTGGGTTTTCAACTTTGTCCAGATCTTGGCAAACCGGAATTGATCAAGGCACTCAGAGATGAGTAAAGTAGGTTAACAATCTTATATGATCGTTGCATTGAGACTAAATTCTTCCCAGTAAAGCAGAACTCACTTCCAAGTTCATAATCAAAAGAAAAGTAAATATAGAAATGAAACAGATGGAGATCGAAATATTAACTTTATTTTTTGAAGCTGAAATGGAGGACATGGCTTATATCTAGGCCAAATGTACTTTCTCATATTTCAGTGTTGCCCCTTCCTCTAAGAACACACTCATTTCCTCAGTCCTAGTACGAGATATCAACCTACAGGCCTTCTCAGCAGAGGCCAGCCTCGTGCAAGTGGAGAGTATAGACATGGGCAGGATGTGGGGCTGATGAGCACACAGGTGCCTGAGCCATGATGCACAGCCCCTTCTTCCATTCTCACCACCGACTCAGACTCTCCTTCCTCTCTCTGGAAAACTGAATTAGGGAGGGCATTTAGAGAGATGCCAGAAAGAATTGCCTCATATTTGCATCTCCAGGAGACTTGAAGTTCCCTCTCTTTTATAGAAATTTAAGGGGTGTTGGTGAAGTTATCCTTCCCAATACTCTCCATCTTCTTTGTTAAGAGCTCTTGAAGAGAAGAGATAGATAATACATGATGCACCACCATAGCTAGTTTCTATCCTTTTATTAAAAGGATAAACTTCTGGGTCAAAGACTCAATAGCTTTCACAATAGCAACAAAGAAAATAAAGTACCTCTGAATATATTTGATTAAGGGGGTAAGGGACCTATACAGGGAGAACTATGAAACACTGAGGAAGGAAATACAAGAGGACGTAAACAGGTGGAAAACCATACCATGCTCATGGGTTTGCAGAATCAACATTGTTAAAATGCCTATACTACCCAAAGTGATCTACAGAGTCAATGAAATACCTATTAAAATACCAACTTCACTTTTTGCAGGTCTACAAAAACTAATACTATGCTTTGTATGGAACCAGAAAAGACCCTGTACAGCTAAAGCAACCTTAAGCAAAAAGAGCAAATTGGGAGGCATCGATTTACCAGACTTCAAGCTATACTACAAGGCAATAGTAACCAAAAGAGCATGGTACTGGCATAAGAACAGAGACACAGACCAATGGAGCAGCACTGAGAACCCAGATATAAAACCATCCTCATATAGCCATCTGATATTTGACACAGCAGACAAAAACACACACACCGGGGAAAAGAATCCCCATTCAATAAATGGTGCTGGGAAAACTGGATAGGCACACGTAGGAGGCTGAAACAGGATCCACACCTCTCACCTGTCACAAAAATCAGCTCATTATGGAAAACAGACCCAAACCTAAGGCATGAAACCACAAGAATTTTAGAAGAAAATGTTTGAAAAACTCTTATAGACATTGGCCTAAGCAAAGAATTTATGAAGAAGACCCCAAAGGCAATCACAACAACAACAAAAATAAATAAATGGGACCTGATCAAATTAAAAAGCTTCTGCACAGCCAAAGAAAATATCACTAGAGCAAATAGACAACCTACAGAATGGGAGAAAATATTCACGTGCTACACATTTGATAGAGGGCTAATAACTAGAATCTATACAGAACTCATGAAGATTAACAAGAAAAAAATCAAACAATCCCATTAAAATTGGGCAAAGAACATGAACAGAAACTTTTCCAAAGAGGATAGAAACATATGAACTATGTTAGCATAAGAAACATATGAACAAATGTTCAACATCTGTAATCATCATGGAAATGCAAATCAAAACCACAATGAGATATCACTTAACTCTGGTAAGAATGACTTTTATCCAAAAGTCCCCAAACAACAAATATTGATGTGGATGCAGAGAGATAGGAACACTTATACAATGCTGGTGGGACTACAAATTGGTACAACTCTATGGAAAGTAATATGGAGATAACTCAAAGAACTAAAAGTAGACCTACCATTTGATCCAGCAATCCCACTACTGGGTATCTACCCAAAGGAAAAAAAGACATTCTATAAAAAAGACATCTGCACTAGAATGTTTATAGCAGCACAATTCACAGCTGCAAAGATGTGGGAACAACCCAAGTACCCATCAATACATGAGTGGATTAATAAAATGTGGTGCATGTATACCATGGAGTATTACTCTGCCACAAAAAACAATGGTGAACTAGCACCTCTTATATTATCCTGGATGGAGCTGGAGCCCATTCTACTAAGTGAAGTATCACAAAAATGGAAAAACAAACACCACATGTAGACACTAATTTATCAAAACTTATGTGCACACATGGTGGTAACATTCACCTGGCAGGTAGGAGAAGAGAGAAAAGGATGGGTATATTCCCACCTAATGGGTGTGGTGCACACCATCTGGGGAATGCACATGCTTGAAGCTCTCACTCGGGCAGTGCAAAGGCAATATATGTAACCTAAACATTTGGACCCCGTAATATGCTGAAATAAAATAAATAAAAATAAAAATGAAAGATAAATTTTCATTTTGGAATATTATAATTTAAGATTTACAGAAGACTTGGGAAAGTAGCACAGAGTGTTTCTGTATCCTCCTTACTCGGTGTTTTTCTTTCATTGCCAGCATTTTACGCGACCTGGGTGCATTGGCCAAAACTAAGAAACTGACCTGGGTACATGACTATGAACTACATTGCAGACCTATTTGCAACTTATTTTTTAACGCAGGGTTGTCAGGATCAGTATCCATCCTTGTCCTGGATTTGAAGCAAATTTATTGAAGCCCCATGGCTGACTCTGAAGTGGGACCAGAGAATGGTGAAGCGGAGACCCAGACAGTCTGCTGTACTCGGAACTCAAAGTATTTTACAAGATGGGGATATATGTGCATGTGCAGGTGAGTGTTACTTTGACAAGCAAAATAAATATTTCTGCTTAAAGAAACTGTCGTATGTCTGGAGGAAAACCGCCTTTTCCCACAGAGGCTGGTTGAAATAAGCATACCACTCCTTAAGCTGTAAACCGTAACGTGGCCCACAGAAGAGCACAAAAGAAAGCCAATGGCTCGATGAGTACCGCAGTGTAAATACCAAGGTACCCACAGCCTGGTAAAGACATGCAATGGGTCAGCCTCCCAGGGACCAGGGTCAATTCCCTAACTAGTGTGCTTATCACGGCAATGAATTCTCTTGTTTTTCTATATAGTTTTACCACCTAATCATGTATCTTAACTGCTTTAGGTTCATTTTCTTGGTGTTTTTATAACTTTATATAAATGAGTAACCGGTGAGTTCCTTTTTGCACGTGAGTTCTTTTACTCGACACAATGTTTGCAAGATTCATCTTCATTGTAGTTTTCTTATAGTTGTAGATGGTCATTTTCTTTGCTGTCTCATATTCCATTTCATGAACTATTCAAATGTATTCAACCCCTTTACTGGTTTATTTCCAGTTTGGGGTTATCATCAATAATACTGCTGTGTGTGTAAGGATTGATGCCTATACTTAAGAGTGAAAATGTTGGGTTATGCCCAATCAGCGCCTTAACCATTGGTGGATAATTTCAAACTATTTTCTAGAGTGGTCATGCCTGCCTGTACATGATCAGTACAGGATGAAGGGCCAAAGCTTCTGCACTAGCTCTGAGGCTTCTTGCAGTCAGCGTGATCCGTGTTAGCCATTCTTGGTGTTGCACACTTGCAAACATTTTAAGTGAAGTATGGCATTCCTTATGTGGATCTTCAAAAACTTTGGAAAAATATGTTCTTGACAATAATTTTTTTAAATATCTTCACAGGCAAATATTGGCTGGGGCAAAGAAATACCCAACTACTCTACTCCTGTGGTGGACTGAGCTTGACTTGGACTAACTTTGTCAAAGCAATGACGTGTTCTACATAGCCATGAGCTAGAGGCAAGATTCACCTGTGTGTTTACACAGCATCCCAGGAACAGATGAAAACTCTTAGGGGAGCCACTAAGAGATAGAGCACAAAATGCTCAACTTCAAAAGGCCAAAGGAAGGTTAGAAGTCATGGTGGTAGAACCAAACTCTCAGAGAGAGATGGGACCACTTAAGTGCATGTCAAGATTTTGGAAAGCAATTTACAAAGAGCCAGGAAAGAAAGGAATTTCCAGGAAAAGTGACTGGGAAGGCAGACCTAGTGCCAGATACCAACAGGTGTGTTCAGGGCTCACCTGTATGAGCCAACAGAAGGTGAAGGTCAGTTAGTGTGCCTTAAATGGGCAGAAGGACAGAGACAGAGTTCATAGGCAGAATCTGTGGACATGCAAAATAAAAAATACCCTTTTATTATCTTTTGAGCATCTGTCTAATCTAACAAATCTGTTTGCAATAAGGAAAAACTAACTAATAGCTGTAAAAGTCAGTTGGAGTCTTGGGTAGAAATCATACTCACTTTTTGTGTTTATTTATTTATTTGATAGTAGTGAATTGTCCAAATTAAAAGTAATCAACTATGTCCATATAAATTGCTTTCATAAATTATCAAAAAGCACAGCATGTTCAATCATGTTAGATGGAAGAACATTTTCATCATCTTAAAAGCCAGAAATTATATTTTTTAAGATTGAGATATTTATACCACTTACCTAAAACTTTGTTCTTTGTTGTCATTGTAGTTGTTGTAATGTCTGTTTTTTCTCTCACCTGGTTATTAAGGTGAAGCTGAATAATTTTTAAATATCAAATGATATACTAGAAATGGTGGCAGAATATGTATGCCAAATCCTTTTTCAGATAAGATCCTGGAAAAGCAGAAGCCAGAATTTATATGGATAATAAAGCAAAAAAAAATCAAATAAATTAAAGACATACTCATTTTTTTCCCAAGCGTTAATGGATTGGCTCGGGGCATTTACAGTAGCAAACTCGTGTATAGTGATACGTTGGTTTGTGCTCATTGTGTTTTTAAATTTCAGAATTTAAATTTTAAATCTGGAAGAGCCTTGAGCAAATTACTTAACTACTCCCTGTAACTTTCTCCATCTGTACATCAGGAATAATTCTCATAATTCTGTGGGATATAATTAATCTTTGGATCTGTAGCCATAGAGACAGAATTAGGTACAGTGTAGTATCAATTACTTGGATAATTTTGGTTTATAGCACCTGCTACTGACGATAAAATTATTTGTTTGGGGCATATATACACCAGTCTAAGTTTCTAAAAAACCCTTTAATCCTTTTCCTTACATAGTACTACAAAGTCCAAACAATATGTTGCATAGTAACAAGTCAGTAATGGATGGAATAATTTGCCTGAAAATTCTAGCCAGAAAGACGCTCTAAGACAGGGTGGGGAAGCTGCAGACTGTACTATTCAGCCACAAAAAACCATGGTGATCTAGCACCTCTTGTACTATCCCAGGTAGAGCTGGAACCCATTCTACTAAGTGAAGTATCCCAGGAATGGAAAAACAAGCACCACATGTGCTCACCAGCAAATTGGTTTTAACGGATCAACACTTACGTCCGCATATAGTAATGACATTCATCGGGTGTCGGGCAGGTGGGAGGCGGGGAAGGGGATGGGTACATACACACCTAACGGGTGGGATGCGCACCGTCTGGGTAATGGACACGCTTGAAGCTCTGACTGGGGGGGGGGCAAGGGCAATATATGTAACCTAAACATTTGCACCCTCATAATATGCTGAAATAAAAAATAAAAATAAAATTTAAAAAAGACCACATGTGGCCTTCTACATTCTTAAGTGTGGCCTTTTGACTGAATCTAAACCTTACAAAACACATGCTTTTATTTTCATTAATACATTTTTGTTCATCTTTTATATTTTTATTTTTAAAATGAACATATTTAAAATGCCAAAGAATATATATTGATGGGCACTTGGGTTGTTTCCACATCTTCACAATTGTGAGTCGTGCTGCTATGAACATTCTAGTGTCCCATCTATGCCTATTTTTTTAAGAGTTCTTATCATAAAAGGGTGTTGAATTTTGTCAAATGCTTTTTCTGCATCTGTTGAGAGGATCACATGGTCTTTGTTTCTGCTTTTGTTTATCTGGTGAATCACATTAATAGAGTTGTATATGTTGTACCATCCTTGCATCTTTAGGATGAAGCCCACTGGTCATGATGAATTTTTTTTTGATATGCAGTTGAATTTGGTTTTCTAAGATTTTATTGCTAATCTTTGCATCTATATTCATAAGGGATGTTGGTCTCTAGTTCCTTTTTTTGTTGTATCCTTTCCTGGCTTTGGTATCAAGGTGATATTTGCTTCATAGAATAAGTTGGGGAGGATTCCATCCTTCTCAATGTTTTGGAATAATTTCTGCAGTATAGGTACCAGTTCTTCTTTGTAGGTTTGGTAAAATTTGGATGTGAACCCATCTGGTCTGGGACTTTTTATTGGAAGTTTTTTTTTTTTTATTGCTGCTTCAATTTCAGCGCTTCGTAGTTGTCTGCTCATGAATTCTATTTCTTTGTGACCAAGTCTAGGGAGGCTGTGTGTTTCTAAGAATTTGTCTATTTCCTCTACATTTTCAAGTTTTTGGGCATAGAGATTTTTATAGTACTCAAAGATGATGTTTAATATTTCCATGATATCAGTTGTGACTTCTTCTTTTTCATTTCTAATTGAGCTTATTAAAGTCCTTTCCTGTCTCCTTCTGGCCAATCTAGCAAAAGGCCTGGCAAATTTTATAGAAGATTAATGAAACAAAAAGTTGGTTCTTTGTTGGGGTCTATTTTTAAAATCTCTGTTCCATTCCACTTATCTGTGTTTCTCCCTTTGCCACATCACACTGTCTTGCCCAGCGTATCTTTAGAGGAAGCCTTCAAGTACAGTTGTGAGATTTCCCTCAATTTGTTCTGCTCTATAAAAATATTTTCTTTGTCAATTTCTAGGATTTTTTTTTGCAGTTTCTTAACATTGTAGAATCACTTCATCTATATAGACTTTTAAAATTGCTAGATTCTTGTTAGAATTTTATGAAATTCAAAATCATTTTGGGCATAATTGATATCTCTACTGTGTCAAGTAATCTAATCCATAAACACAGTATGTCTTTTCACTTATTTAGGTTTGTTTTTTAAATAAAATCATGTTTAATTTTATTTTGTCTAGTGCTTTCCAAACTTTTTGACCACAGAACCTCTTTTTCTAGCAAAACTAGCATTCTGTGCAGATCCAACTTAATTATCATGCAGTTCTTTGCCATTTTAAATTATTATTTTTCTTTTTTTCTTTTCTTTTTTCCTCATTTTTTATTTCAGAGTATTACAGGGATATGAAAGCTTTGGTTACATAAATGGCCTTCGCACCACCCAAGTCCAGACTGCAAGTGTGCCCATCCCCCAGACAGCATGCATCACATTTTGATTTATGTATTTAACTAGCATTTTTTCCCAATTTTCAACATGCAGATCCTTCATATGCTTTATCATTATACCTAATTTCTAAGACTTTTCTATTTTTTGAAGCTATTTTAAAAAATGTGGTCATTTTTGGTTTCCTCGGTTCATTGTTTGTATATTAAAACCCAGTCAATATTTGTATGTTCACCTTGTATCCTACAATTTTGCCAGAATTAGTGATTTCTTCTTTTTCTCTTCATTTTCCTTCTCCTCCTCTTCTTCCTTCTCCTTTCTTTCTTTTTAGTAGACTAGTTGGGATTTTTTATGTAGAGAATCATGTTGTCTGTGAGTAGAGACAGGTTTATACACTATTTCCTCAATATTATGTGTGTGTATGTGTGTGTCTCTTACCTTATACTGGGTAAGATTTCCATTGAAATGCTGGTGAGAGTGGATATCCTTGCCTAGCTCTTGATCTTGGGAGAAGAGCAATCAGGTTTGATATGAAGTATAGTTTTAGCTCCATGATTTTTGTAGATATCTTTATTAGGTTGAAGAAGTCTTCTATCTCTACCTAGAAGAGGGTTTTGTTGGTGATTTCATGTTGAACTTTGTTAAATGCTATTTCTGTGTCAATTGGTATGATCATGTGGCTTTTCTTTAGATTGTTTTTATGGTGGATTACATTGATGGATTTAAAAATATTGAAGTAGCATTGAATTCTCAGGATAAACTCTATTTGGTCATGGTACAATATATTTTAAATATATTATTGGAATTGATTTGCTAATATTGCTTTGAAAGGTTGTTCATTAGGGGTATTGGTGTTCTTTTCTTATACTCTTTTTGTCTGGTTTTGGTATAAGGATGATACTGATATAAATGTTTGTGGGTGTTTCCTCACCTCCTATCTTTTGAACAGATTATGTAGAACTGACATTATTCCTTCTGTGAATTTTGGTAGAATTTACCATTGAGACCATCTGACCCTACACATTTTGGGGAGGATAGTTTAGATATAATTAAACATATCAGTTAGTTACAAAACTGTCAAGTTTATCTAATTTTTGTTGGGTAAGTTTTGATAATTTATGTTTTTGAGAATTTGGCTCATTTCTTCTAAGTGGCCCAATTCACATTCACAGAATTGTTCACTGCTTCTTTTATTATACTCTGAAAGTATTATACTTTTAAGTACACTGTAGTGATATCCCTTTTTAACTTTTATATTGGTAATTTTTTATTTTTCCTCCCTTTGCTTGGTTACCTTGATAGTTTTATCAACTTTATTAATCTTTTCAAAGATCCAGCTTTTGGTTTAATTGATTTTCTATATTGTTTCCTGCTCTAATCTTTATTAGTATTTTTCTTTTATATTACTTGGGTTTATTTTGCTTACCTTTCTCTAATTTCATAAAGTAAAAACATAGATGACTGATTTTAGTTGTTTCCTTTCTTATTACATGAGTATATGTGCTATGAGTTTTCCTCAAAGCACTGCTTTACCTCTGTCTCATAAATCATATATTTTTATTGTGTTCAGTTCAAAATACTTCTTAAAAAATAGTTTCCTTGAGACTTTCTCTTTTACATGTTGAATTTATTGGATCCTGTTGTTTAATTTCTGAATGTTTGGATATATTATTGATGATCATTCTGTTATTGATTTCTAATTCAATTCAGTATTAGTAATGAAACATAATTTGTATCATTTCAATTATTTGAAATTTATTTAGTTTGTTTTATGATGCATATGTGGTCTTTCTTGATAAATGTTTTACATGCACTTGAAAAAACTTTGTATTAACTTTTTGGGGTAGATTGCCTTAGAACTATTAATATCAATTAAATCTAATTCCTTGATTTAGTTTAGTTCTTCTATATCTTTGCTGCTTTTTGTCTACTTGTTACTTTGATTACTGAAGGTGGAGTGTTAGTCTCCAATATAGCTGTAAATTGTCATTTTTTTTCTTTTTATGCATTTAGCTTCTATTATTCTATGGTTATGTTCATACAAACCTTAAACTGTTATTTTTTTTCAGGAATTAACTCTTTATCATTGTGTAAGATACTTATTTGTGTATAGCAGTTTCTTCTACTTTCAGTCAATTTTGTCTGATACTTATACAGCCTCTCTGACTTTCCTTTGTTTTTTAAATAGTATTAATTTATATTAATTTTATATTAACCTTATATTTGAAATGAGTTTCTCATAGATATGGAGTAGTTGATCATAACATCATAATTGTTGTGCTCAGATGACTTATATTTAATGTATACTGACACGTTTACATTTGAGTCTACAATTTTATATTTACTTTGGCTTTTTTATTTTGTTTTTCATTTATCTGTTTTTTCCCTCCATTCTTTGAAATATTTAAACTTTTTCTAACTTTTTTTTACTGTTCTCTTTGTATTTTGTTAGTGTTTTGTCTAGTGATTAAAATACACATGAATACCTTTTCTCATTCTACTTGGAATCGATATTGTATAATTTTACATGCAATGTAGAAACTTTGCTACCATATAGGTTCAATTACTCTATAAAGTATTAATAAAGGGACATAGTTTTAGGTGTCATATATTTTACATCTGCCTACACTGACAATCATACAATGTTCTTTGTTTTACCTTTGCTTTCGATCACCAAACATATTTTGAAATCCCAAATAGAAGAATAATGTATTATATTTCCCCAAATATTTACTATTTTTGTTGCTCTTACCTTATTCTTCATGTTCCTTCAACTTGTATCATTTCCCCTGACTGAGAACAGTCTTCACAATTATTAGAATAATCTGCTGTAAATAAATTCTTTCAGTTTTTCTTCATTAAGAATGTATTTATTTAATATTTATTCCTCATATCTTTGCTAGATATGACATTTTTGGTTTAAAGTACTTTTCCTTCAGCTCTTTAAATATGTTGTTCCACTTCATTCTGCCTTCCAAGGATTGTGGTGAGAAATCTGCAGTCACTAAAATTATCGTCCACTTGCAAATAATGAATTGATGTTCTTATCTGCTTTCATGATTTTTTTTCTTTGGCTTTAGTTTGAAGCAAGTTGATTATAATGTATCTGGTCATTTATTTATTTATTCCTTTTTACCCTGTTGGGGATTCAGTGAGCAACATGTCTATTTTTACATCCTGGACCAAATTTGGGAGATTTTCAGCCATTATTTCTTCACATTTTTTTTCACTTCACTCTTTCCCCATCTCCTTCTGAAACTCCATTGACATAAATGTTATATCTTTTGCTATTGCCCCACAAGTTCCTAAGCCTGTTCATTATTTTTGAAATTATTTTCCTCCAACATATCCATTATTCTATCAAGTCTATTAAGTGCATTTTTATTTTAAAATTGAGTATTTATTTCTAAAATTTCCCACTAGTGCCTCCAATATTTTCTTTTTCTTTTCTTTTCTTTCTTTTTGCTGATACATTCCAAATGAATTTTGTTTCACCCATGCTCAAGTTACTCTTTTGAGCCCTCTTATAATTGTTTCTTTAAAGTTTTTGATTGATAATGTCAAAATTTTGACATCTCATCATTATGATGTGTCAACTGATTGTCTTTTCCACAAGTTGAGATATTTATGATTCTTTCTATGCTGAGTACCTTTAAATTTTATCTTATACATTTAGATATTGTGTTATGAGACTACAGGTCTTGTTTAGTGTTGGCATTTTTTATTTGGTAGGCAATCGACAGGCTTAGTGTCAGCAATAATTCCTAACTCACTATCTGTGGGCTGTGATTCCAAGGTCGTGTTCAGTTTTCAAAGACTTTTTAATGCAATTCGTATCCTTCCCATGGGTGTATCATCCTGGCAAGATGTCAACATTTTAGCTCAGTTCTTATCTTTGGTTTGCTAACCATGCCCAGACTTCTGCACGTGCAGTTTAGGGAAGACGCTAGCGGCTCATAACTTCATACTGTTGTGGTCACAGGCTCCTTCATCTCGGTGATGTCCCTGTACTGTGTTATATACTGGGGCTCCCCTTTCTGCTGCTTCAGCCACCAACCCGGGGCTTTGGTTATCCTGCTCTGCCAGAGGTCTTAACAACTGCACTCACATAGGGCTCCATGCCGCGGGAAAACAGAGAGATGGTAAGAGGCAGGGGTCACCCTACTCTCCTGAAACCCACATTTTCTGATTAGAAAAGGACATTTCTTCCCTCGGAGTCCCACATGCTGCATAGACAGCAGCTGTCTTTGCCAGAAGGCCACTTCCCCTCTGCTCACTCCCATAGGACTCTGTTTCTCCATCAGTGCCCTCGTCTGTGTTTCCTAATGCTCTGACTCAAGGCTGGAAAATCCAAGAAGAAAAGCAAAATGTTAAACTCATTCCCAGCTCAGTGTACTTTGAGCACGGTCATTCTCCTCTGAGTCACCTGCTGTTACTTACTCTACAGAGTCCTCACATAACTGGTTCAGCAATTCTTTCCAAGTTTGTAAGTGCATTCAGGGGAAAGGCTGGATGAAGTGCACCTACTCCTTTTTGTCCAGAAAGAGAACTCTTTTTTTTATTTATTTATTTTTTATTTCAGCATATTATGGGGGTACAAATATTACGGTTATGTATATTGCCCATGCCCCCCTCCCCCCTCGAGGCAGAGCCTCAGGCATGACCATCCCCCAAACGTTGCACATCTCACTCATTATGTTTGTATATACCCATCCCCTCCTCCCTCTCCCACCCACCCCACACCTGACAAATGTTATTCTGATATGTCCACTTAGGTGTTGATCCGTTAATACCAATTTGCTGGTGAGTACATGTGGTGCTTCTTTTCCATTCTTGAGATACTTCACTTAGTAGAATAGGTTCCAGCTGTATCCAGGAGTATACAAGAGGTGCTATATCACCGTTGTTTCTCAAAGCTGAATAGTACTCCATGGTATACATATACGACATTTTGTTGATCCACTCATGTATTGATGGGCACCTGGGTTGTTTCCACAACTTTGCAATTGTGAACTGTGCTGCTATAAACATTCGAGTGCAGGTGTCTTTTTCATAGAGTGACTTTTGTTCTTTTGGGTATATGCCCAGTAATGGGATTGCTGGATCAAATGGTATATCTACTTGTATCACTTTAAGGTATCTCCATATTGCTTTCCACAGAGGCTGAACTAGTTTGCAGTCCCACCAGTAGTGCAGGAGTGTTCCTATCTCTCCTCTAAACATCACTTTGGAGAAATATTTTCTACTTAGTGGATGTTAAGTTTGTATATCCTGTGTCAAACACAAACTTGATAGGTGAGAGTGACTGCAATTAATCTGTAAAAATTGTCACACAGCTATAAAATCAGAAACATGGTTCAGCAAAACTTTATGCAGATTGACATACTATGCTGCATAATCAGTCAAGTTTTATTCCTGCCACTAGAAATGAGAAAGCTAAATAGGTTTACTTAGTTCAAATTCCCACAAAAAATAAAATCACTCATAGAGACATTCCAATTATATTCTTAGCTTTTACCTAGTGTCACTTTTTAAATTTTGTTCAGTATTTGTTCATATTGTCATATTTCACTGCCCCTTTATTCAAAGCCATACATGATAAATATCTTAAAGTTCTTGGTTCTATGAAAATGTTTCCATTTAACAGAAACACCTGCTTTCTTCCTTTAGTCTGAGAATATTAACTGCATGAATGTACATGTGGTCATTTGTACTGGGCTTCCAGGAAATATGACAAAGTTAATACTAACTTGAAATGCACAGTATGACCTAAGACTGTGGTCCCCAAGCCCCCAGGCCACACACTGATATTGGTCCTGTTCAGAACTGAGCCGCACAGCAGGAGGTGAGCAGCGGGTGAAAAAAGGAAGCTTCATCTGTATTTACAGCCGCTCCCCATCACTCACATCACCGCATAAGCTCCACCTCCTGTCAGATCAGCGGCATCATTAGATTATCATAGGAACTCGAACCCTACTGTAAACTGCGCATGCGAGGGATCTTGGTTACACACTCCTTGTGAGAATCTAATGCCTGATGATCTGAGGTGGAGCTGAGGCGGTGATGCTAGCACTGGGGAGCGGCTGCAAATACAGATCATCATTAGCAGAGAGGTTTGACTGCACAGTGAATGTAATGTTCTTGAATCATCCCAAAACCATCCTCTCCATCCCCCTATCCATGGAAAAGTTTTCTTCCATGAAACTGGTCCCTGGTGCCAAAAAGGTTGAGGACTGCTGACCTAAGATATTAGCTTATGTCCTTCATTTATACAATGCAAATTGACCTAATTAAATTTACATTGTTATATGTTAATATATGTAAATTTAATTGTCTTAAAATCTTTTTAAAAGTTTTACTAAATATACAAGTAAGTTATAGATAAAAAGTACAGTCAGGAAATTTCCATTTTTTCCCATTTTTACACCCATCTGTACAATGAAGAAAAAAGATCCATTCAAATGTAGACATTGCATTATATTCACCTGTGACTTTCTTCTCATACAAAATTTTAATTCAACATTTTTATATAGTCTCAAATTTTGTGTTTAGTAATATTTAGAGCTACTATACTTTTCATCAGGCTATTTATTTAAAAGCTGAGCCATAAAACTCTTACGATCAAACAGTTTATAGAGTCTATTTGAGAATACATATACAATTTTGGAAAAACATAAAAATTCCAAAGATCTCCTAATTAGTTCCTTAGAGAATCATTAGAGCAAACAAAAGTATAGAATTTTAGTCTCCCAGGTGCCATTTAACAGTATCTTAATAAAGTGTTACATATCTTCCAATATTACTTTAAAGCGAACACAGATGAGTTATTATTTTGGTTTATAATCAGGAGACTGGTGCAAACAGAATGCTTAAGTAAACACTACCAAAAAGAAGTGCATTCACAGAGGTGGCCATCCCAATTCTCCTCTGTTTATGTTTACTTTTCCTTTCACTTTGGTCCTTATTTACTACATTTCTGTTCAATAGCATTTTTTTCCTTCTGAATAGGATCTACGTGAAAACTGAAGCAAAATGAACTTTCCCATCCCCTGTACAGCTGTGGTCCCCAGCCCCAGACTGGTCTGTGGCCTCTTAGAACCAGGCTTCTCAGCAGGAGGTGAGCAGGGGGCAAGCGAGTGAAGCTTCATCTGTATTTACAGCCGCTCCCCATCTCTCACATCACCGCCTGAGCTCCGCCTCCTGTCAGATCAGTGGCGGCATCTGATTCTGCAATACGGTGAGTTGTATACTTATTTCATTATATGTTACAATGTAATAATAATAGAAATAAAGTGCACAATAAATGTAATGCACTTGAATCATCCCCAAACCGTCCCCCTCCCCCTTGCTCCATGAACAGATTGTCTTCCCTGAAACCAGTCCCTGGTCCCTAAAAGGTTTGCGACTGCTGCTATACAATGTTCCATATCCACCTTTTATTTTTAAAAGCAAAGTGCAGTTCAAGTGCCCTGAACTGGGAATTTGATAATCAATTCTTTACATCTTTAATCTATTCTTCAGCAAAGTCTCAGGTGGCAAGCAAAAGCAGTTACTCTCTGCAAATGCCAGTTGCTGTTTCTGCTATTCCCTTGAATATAGAAAGGCCATTATGAGAAGCAGGGAGAGATCAGTGGACGTGGGTACTTATGCTGTGTGTACGGTTGGAGAGAGGCACTGCCGTTGGCTGAAATGGCGCAGAGGATTGGCCCGCTCTGTGGACTTCCTTTGTCAGTGGAGATGCTGTCTAACTTGATCAGTGGTTTCCATGACAGCCAATCTGGATAATTTGGGCCTTCCACAGCAGGGATTTTCAGGGTCAAATGATTTTTAAAATTACCTAGTTTTCTATCCCACAGTTATCACCACACATACTGGCTGTTAGAATGTGGATATTGCTTCTTTATGAAAAAAAATATTGAAAAACTTTTCCCACAGAAATATTAGCATGTCACAATTTATACACATATATCCCACAGGGATTTTATTTTTCCAATCCATATCAACACACAACTGAATTTTAAAATGATTGTTTTGTTGCTGATGCTTTTTATAAAGTTAGACATGGTTTATTATTTGTAAAGAGAATAAGACAGAGTATACAAAGATATTGAAATGGAAGACCTTGCTGGTAATTCTGGTGTTTCATTCTACATCCCCATAGCTATTAATACTTTATAAATCATCCTCTTGAGTGAGATCAAACCAGCCTAGCTCCAGTTTATTTTAACTCCTCTGAACTGTAAATCATTTCTCTATTCTACAATATAATAACATACTTAAATATAATGTTGGGTAGTCATTAGAGCCTGGCAATGCTAAATATTATAGCTAATTTTACATATTTTTGTCACATAACATATTTAGAACACATAAGACATATATTCTACAAAATGATTTATAAGAAGGCTATATGAGGCAAAATATTGTATGTTAAACATATGTTTTACCACAGTACTTCTATATGATTAGAGTCAAAGTTTTGTTAATAATCCACATGTTTCAGGACAAACCTGAACAACTGCAGAAAGAATAAGTGGACCATTGTTGCATTTGCATGCATAATCCTGTAACCTGCAGGGAATAGACCACATGTATTTGTTTTGAGATCTCAGAATTTTGGTAAAAGGCACAGGTGGATTTCAATGTAGTCTTCCTTGTGTCACTCAGATTTTCTTCAATCTTTGATATTTGGGTTCACGCCTGAGTCCTAGAGCCAAATAAATTGCAATAAGAAGTCATAACGAGTATATAAAAAAACAACAAAACTAGAGATAAACTGAATAAAAGAAAACAGTGAAATCATAAAAAAATCAAAAGAAGCCAGAATAAGAGGAAGAAGAAAAAAAGAAAATATGGAACATGTAAGAAAAAATAGGAATATGGGAGATTTAACACTAACTACATTTAATTATTGCATAAATGTAATGGGAGTAAACACCTCAATTAAAAGAGATCGTCACTTTGGATCATAAAACAAGACTAAACTGCATGCTGCTTATAAGAAATGCTCTATGTTATCAATATACAAAGAGGTTAAAAGAAATTGGATGGAAAAAGATATAACACAGTAACAGCACTCAAAAAGAGCTGGAATGGGCACATGAATATTTGCAAATTTGCTTTCAGAGAAAATAATTTTTCAGAGGTATAGAAGCTCATTTCATAATGATCAATGTGTTCATTCATCAAGAGAAAATTATGTTCCTAAACATTTATGAACCTAACAATAGACCTTCAAAATACAAGAAACAAAAACCAGTGTAACTAGAAAGAAATAAATCCAAATTTATTGTCAAAAATTTCAATATACTCTCTCAACTATTGATAGAATAGTTAGTAAGAAAATCAGTAAAAATATAGATGACTCAAACAACTCAATTGACTAACTTGACCTAATGAGCTTAGGACATGCCACTCAACAATAGCAAAATTTAAACACTTTTTTATTTGCATATGGGTCATTTACCAAGCTAGATTATTTCCTGAGCTATAAACAAATTTTAATTATTTAATAATCTAAAAGAATTCAATTCATACAAAATATATTCTCTAAGCACATTTGATTAAATTTGAATTTAATAACAGAATGGTATCTTATCTCTAAAATTTTGAAAATAAATAACCTCATGGGACAACAAAAATCAAAGGGAATATTAAAAAGTATTTTGAATTGAATGAAGGTGAAAACATACCATGTCACCATTTGTGCTATGCTGCTAAAGCATTATTTAGAGGGATATTTATACCACCAAATGGCAATTTTGGAGTAAAAGCATCATATCAAATCAATAAGCTCATTCTACCTCAAAAAACTAAAAAATGAAAGATCAAGTTAAATCGAATGCAAGCAAAATAAATAAAATAATGAAGGTCACAGCAGAAATCAATAAGACTGAGAAAAGAAAAACAATACAAAAAAATAAATGAAAACAATTTTGACTCATTGAGAAGATCAATATAATTGAAACCCTCTAGCCAGACTTACCAGGAAAAACAAAGGGAAAGTGCACAATCTCAAGGTCAGGAAGTAGAGAGGTGATATAAAAGCATATTTTATTGACAATTAAAGAATAAGTAAAGCATATTATGAACAGCTTTTTAACAATCAGTTTAATAACTTAGGTGAAATGAACAAATTTCTTTCTAAAAAGCTACAAAGAGTTGCTCAAGAAATAATAGAAAAGATAATTAGCCCATTTATCTATTAAAGAAATTGAATTGAATTTGTACTTAAAACCTTCCTATGAGGAAAATTATGTGCTCATATGACATCAATTTTAATTCCATCAGACATTTCAAAAATAATATGAATCTACACAAATACTGCCAAAAAATTGAAGAATTCGGAATACTTCCCAACACATTCCATGAGGCCAGCATTACCCTACTACCAAAACAAGCAAAGAAATAGTACAAGGAAGAAAAGAAACAAAACAAAACTAGAGACCCACATTCCTCGTGAACACAAATGCAATAATTCTAAACCAAACTTGAGCAAATCAAATCCAACATTACATAAAATAATAATAATAAAATAATAAAACATCATTACTAAGTCATGCACAATGTATACTTGGTTTACCATTTATAAATCATTGAATAAAATCCACTATAGTAACAAATTAAAAAGAAAGAAAAGACACAATGATCTCATTATGTACAGAGTAAATTATTTAATAAAATTCAATATCCATTTCAAGGAGGCAAAAATAAGAAAAGTCAAGAAAACTGGAGCCTTGGCACCTGCAACCACAGGGCGTCGTGTTGAGCAGCCTGATGTCTAGCCACGTGGAAACTCAAGCTAAAGGCCTAGTTATCTCAGTTCCTGTTGCTTGTTTCATCACATGCCTGGATTTCAACAGAAAAGATAAGTGCACAAAAATTTAGGGTAGTGTAAAAGGCAAGAAAAAGCACAGATGAACAGACAAGGAGACATTAAAACCAGACTTAGGTAGAACACGGATTTGGGATTATCAGTGTGTCGTGAAGTAACCGGCCCTGCCCGAGGAGAAGTCTGGCTTCTTCCCACAGCAACTGGGAGCTCTGGGAACTTCTAAGCTCTTGGGATTTCTGAGGCATGGCAATGAGTTTGTTATTCACGCAGGCCCCCCAGACCACAATTTGACAGATTATACCAACGCTGTGAACCATGGTGGGTCCCTCGAACTACTTGCTACCAGTGTGACCTCCGGGAAGGGGTGAGTAGAAGCCAGATTGCCACCACCCCCTGCCTCTGCGTACACACAGATGGCACAGATGGCAGGAGGGGAAATTGTGCTTAGAACTATGGAAGCTTTGCATTGGGAGCTCTCCTGGGCTCCACCTTCTGCATGCCTTCCTTTACCATCCTTTCCCTGCAATAAACCTTATCTGTGAGTATAACAGCTTTCAATGAATTATATGACCCTTTCCAGTAAATTGGTGCAGTGGGACTGATTTGGGTTAGCCCCGCGACATGCAGTTGGTGTTAAAAGTGAGAACGGTCTTCTGTGGACTCTTCCTTCTGACGTTGAACTTGGACTTGAACTCCTTGGAGTCAGAAGTCTTGGACAGGGTTGGCAGTCTGGAGGACCATGACCTTAACCTGACAGTTTGGGTAGTCAGAGAATTTAAAAATCACTCTAATTATTTTAAGAATGTTAGTGGGAAAAGGAGGCAGCATCCCAGAACAGATGGCAATATTAAGCAGAAAGAAGGAAATTTTAAGAAATAATCAAAGGAAAGACTAAAAATCAAGAACACTATATAGAAATTGATTGGTTTCATCGGTAGACTAGCCATGGCTGAGGACAAAATTGGTGAGCTTGAAGATAGACCAATGCCAAGAAAAGAAGTGAGAAAAAAACCAAACAGTAACAAAATATCCAAGAACTGTGAGAACATTTCAAAAGGTGTAATATGTGGGAAAGAGAATATAAAATGCAGAAGGAAGAAAATAATGAAGCCTAAGAAATATTTGAAGAAATAATGGCTGAGAATCTTCTAAAATTAATGGCTTACTTTGAACTACCACAGATCCAGGAAACTCAGAGAACAGTTTGTAAATGCCAAAAATATCTACATTTAAGTGTATCATATTTAACCTTCAGAAAACCAAAGATAAAGAGGAAATCTTGAAAGAGGCCAGAAAGAAAAAAATCAACTTACTTATAAAGGAATAAGGACAAGAATTGTATCAATGTTCTTGTCAGGAAACACCCAGACAAGAATAAAGTGAAATAATGTGTTGAAAGAAAAAAAAAAGTTCTACATCAAACAATATTAGCCTTTAAAAGTGACAAAAAAATAAAAAACTTCTCAAAAAAATCTGAGGGAAATTTTCACCCATAGTATCACCTTGCTCATCACTCTTCCAGAA
>VBSM01002608.1:172686664-172713112 GCA_008086735.1 Cheirogaleus medius | reverse complement strand
GCTCAGTGGTTGGACCGAGAAGCAGCTCCAAAGCACTTCCCAAAGCCAAACTTGTACCACAAAAAGGCCATGGTCACTGTTGGGTGGTCTGCTGCCAGTCTGATCCACTACAGCTTTCTGAATCCCGGTGGAACCAGGATATCTGAGAAGGATGCTCCTCAAATCGATGAGATGCACCAAAAACTGCAACACCGGCAGCCGGCTGGCATTGGTCAACAGAAAGGGCCCCGTTCTTCTCCATGACAACGCCCAACCACACATCGCACAACCGACTCTTCAAAAGTTGAACGAATGGGACTACAAAGTTTTGCCTTATCTGCCACATTCATCTGACCTCTTGCCAAAGAATACCACTTCTTCAAGCATCTCGACGACTCTCTGCAGGGAAAACGCTTCCACAACCAGCAGGATGCAGAAAATGCTTTCCAAGAGTTCGTGGAATTCTGAAGCATGGAATTTTACACTACAGGAATGAACAAACTTATTTCTCCTTGGCAACAGTGTGTTGATTGTAATGGTTCCTATTTTGATTAATAAAGATGTATTTGAGCCTAGTTATAATAATTTAAAATTCATGGTCCTAAACTGCAATTACTTTTGCACCAAGCTAATAACAGGAGTCAAAGAAAAACTTTCAAAAGAATTTTTTTAAAAAATTAGAACTAAATAACAATTAAAAAAAAACTTACGCTGTTTAGCTCAACTAAATTTTTATGGATTTCCTGCCTACTGCATGTATCAATTACTGACAAAAGAGGTTGAAGTGTTCAAATATAATAATGAATTTATTAGATATTTGAACATTCATTGGGTGTTGGACAGGTGGGAGGGGGTGGAGGGGATGGGTATATTCACACCGAATGGGTGCAGTGAGCACCATCTGGGGGATGGACATGCTTGAAGCTCTGACTCGGGTGGGGCAAAGGCAATATATATAACCTAAACATTTGTAACCCTGTAATATGCTGAAATAAAAAAAGATTAAAAATATGAATTTATCCATTTCTTCTTAATTCAACAATTACATAAATGGATGGCAGATGGTAAGAGCCGTGTTTCTTAATGTTGATTGGGAGTTTACAGGTATGCAAGGGGAGGATGCTAGAAGAATTCATGTGAAAATAGATTAAAGTTGGAGACAACAATAAGAACTCACTTTTAGCTTGATATAGTTACAGATGGTTATATATGTACATATTTACAGATATGTGTGTGTGTGCATATATAAACAGGTTCATACACACACACATTTCCACTCTGACAGTCTAAATGAAACAACACTCCAGTAGCAATGAGCACATTTAGTGCAAGATCTTGGTTTCTAATACCATTCTCAAAAAAAATAAGCCAAGGCTTCTTGGAGAAGTGGCTGACTCTAGGATTGAGGAAGGAAATATGTAAAATGAGCCTAGAGCATCTAATAACGCCAGAAAGTATGGAGTGTTCAGAGAGAACAGCAGCTCACTTTGATGCGGGTATGTCGAAGGAACGCAGGAACCAACTGAGATAGCTCCCATGAGACAAAACTGAAACAATTTGAGCACCAAAGTATAAAATAAATATACATAAATCCATACTGATATAAATAAGGATTTAATACATCAATAAATAGGAAGAAGAGAAAAATCTCCCATGCAGAAAAAATACAAATCATTTATGTAGATAGTTTGCCCTTAAGGGGGAGAAGATACCTCCTCACTTTTCCAGTGTGGCTGTACCTAGAACCTTCCTTTCAAAGTATCGTGTGAAGAAGTAATTTTAAGTGAGAAAGCCTGGCAGACACTTCAGCCAAGTGTCAAAGTCAACATCAATAGCCACATATCATGCTGATTCTATGTGCCCTTGATATAATATAATCAGAAAGCAATTTATTTCTGTAACCTCCCCACCCCAGAACCCCAGTCTAACCATGAGAAAAACATCAGGCAAATTCCAGTAGAGGAGAATTCTACAACATACCTTACCTATATTCACGAAAATTGGCAAGGACTTTGAAAACATGAAAAAGTATGAGAAACTGTGATAAGGACACATGATGACTGAATGTCACCCGTGAAGCTAAATAGGGTGCTGGAGCAGAGAAAGGACACTCAGTAAAAACTAAAGCAATCTGTGTAAACTGTGGGCTGTGGTTACCAATACTCTACCAATGTTATTTCAAAGACGATAGCAAATGCACCATACTAATGTGAGATGTTAATAAAACGGATACTCTGTGTGTGACTATATAGAGAACTACATACTGTCCTCCCAGCTCTTTAGTAAATCTAAAACTTGTCTAAAATATAAAGTCTACACTAGGAAGATGATCACAACATAGACAAGCCGGAGTACTTTATCTGGCAGCTTATTCCAACTATGTCTCACCTATTTCAACTCCATCTCAGTTTCCATTTTCTTTTAAACTTCAGTAATTATTTCACAGGACTATTGAGAGAACTAAAATTTCATACGGTGGTTCTTGGCACAGAGTGTAAATCCAATAATTATTTTTATATTTCCATAACTAAAAACATTTTAGAGATGCAACTGCAGAGTTGCCATTAGAACCATATAGAAAAATCAATTTCATGAATTAGAGAGACCTGGATTTTGCACTAAATGGAATTTAAAAAGCATGATCACCTATGTATTAATTTCACTTGTATGTTAATGTATTTTTATCTTTTCCAAATACTAATTTTCCACAATTAAAAACATTTCAGAAAATGTGTGGAAATGCATTTTAAAACAACTGCCTTGGAAACGTTGATGGGTGTCTGAACCACTACATGAGGTAGTAGAACACATGTCAATAAAATATGCTTTGGAATCAGGCAGATCTGGGTTCAAATAAAACTATGCTTCTTAGCATCTTGTGCTTTTGAATAAGTTTCATAACCTCCTTATGCCTCAGATCTTAAAACAAAGATAATTTTTGCAGAAGCTATGTGAAAGTTTGTGGATTCTAGTTCCCATCAATATATGAGTGGATTAAAAAAATGTGGTATATGTATACCATGTAGTACTACTCAGCCACACACAAAAAATGGTGAACTACCTACTGTATTATCCTGGGCAGAACTAGAGCCCGTTCTTCTAAGTAAAGTATCACAAGAATGGAAAAACAAGCACCACATACACTCACCATTAATTGGTAGTAATCAATCCACACTAACGTGCCCATATGGGGAAGTAACATTCATAGGGGGTTGGGCAGGTGGGAGGGGAAAGAGGGGATGGGTAAATACACACCTGTCGGATGCTGTGCGCCCTGTCTGGGGGATGGGCATGCTTGTCGGGTGGTGCAAAGACAATCTATGTAACCAAAGCTTTTGTACCCCTGTAATACTCTGAAAAAAATCTTAGAAATGCAAAAATCTAAAATAATTATTATATGATACAAATGTGGTAACTAAAGCATAGAGCTGTTGGGTGATTTTTCAAAATTTCTAAAATAAATAATAATTATGGAGCTAGAACTAGACTACAGATTTCCTTTCTTCCAGACAAGTGAGCTGTCTGTTTAAAAAAAATTATTATTTATCTTCCCAATTATTGGATCAGATAAGAACAGACATTTCTTTCTGGTCTCTCCTTGACTTTTTTGAGAAAACTCATTTAGCCTCAATTATAGTGTAGAAACCACACATATGGTTTCTCTGTTACATAAATTTGGAATTAGTTCTCTACAATGCCAACTTCACTATGTTCGCAAAAAAAAAAAAACAAGTGAAACAGAGAAACAGATATGGGTGCATTTAGCTTTGCAAATGATGGTCCCCATGCTGAATGGAACAGAATTATTGCCAATCAAGGAAGCATTTTTCTATAGTTTTATAAATATTAACTCTAATGTATCTCCACTCATCAACACTCACAAATCAGAATGTGCATGAATTGCATCTATATGCATTATTTTAAATCTGCATAACACTAGTCACCTGATATCACTACTTTTTAAATCCAAATCTTAAAAAAATATTTTATAGCAAAACATAACCAAGCTTGATGTTAAACAATTCCACAGAAGCCTGTGTAGTAAGTAAACAAGGTAGTAGGTGATTACATGTGGTAGCCCATGTAAAATAAGAGCTGCTTGGTACCTCGTCACATTGGATGTCCTTCACTTGGTTTTATAACGTGTAGGAAGAAACAAAAATGTATTCTTCCTAACAAGCATGATTGGACCCTCTTTGTTGTTTAAATATTTTCACTTGGGATTAGAGCTTTAATATTTCATAGACATAAATCCAAGAAAGGAACTATATTACTCTCATGAAACCTTTCTCTTCCCCGGGGAAGGTCTTCCGCCACTGACTCAGCTATATAATTCAGTAAACATGAGTTGTCCAAGTACTCTGCTGGTTAAAAATTATATATTGTATGTAAACTTGAAAAGTTAAGCCAAAACGCGTGCACGAGAGCGAGAGAGCGAGAGAGAGAGAGAGAGAGAGAGGATAGTGTCTTCCAGATGACAGCTTTCTGGATGGAGTCTGAAGCCCGAAGCAAGAGAAAATGTTCATTAACATTCAGATTACATGTCATTTTGATTCACACTCCCTAAGCAAGCTAATTTGGTCGGCAGCCAACCTTCTTGCAGTGTGATGACAACACAACAGGCTCCGCCGCCTCCCTTTCATTGCTAATGATTCCCTGAGTGACAGCCGTGGTCTCAGAGTGCTGCATGACACCTCACACCGCTGTGCCCGCAATGTCAGAGCCGCTGCTGTCCTGGGCTCCTGCCGAGTGGTCCGTGGCAAGGACAGTTTGTGACTTTAAGAACATCCCAGCCACCATCGCCCCCACCCACCTGCATACCTACACGCACACAGGTGCCCCTGGAGCGCACCTCTCAAGCACTGCATGTTTTCAGAACAGTGTCACCAGGATAAAATAAATTGTGCTGATAATTGGATGCCCTCCAAGGACCTCTACCCTTTCCGCTCAGGGCGGCAGCATTAACCCTTCCCCTCACCATGGGCTCACCTAAGCAATGAATTCTTCATTGTGCTAGAAGCCATTATATTTTGCTTGAATGTCATCATTTTAAAAATTATTTTTGTTTTTAATATTCCTTCATTCTGTTTCTAAAAATCTCTTGCTGAATACATATTTTAAAATGAATAAAAAATGTTTCCTGTACTTGTTTTTTTCAGAGTTAAACTACGCAAACCACGCCTTTATCTTTGCAAAGTCCTGCTGCCTGGCTAGTGTAGCAAGCTATGACAAGAATACTGACCTCCATTTCCTTTCCAAAAAGGATTCTGTCAATGCATGTTTGGGACGGGAACATAAGCACTAAGATGTGAGATCTACATCTTGTTCAAATTCCCCATGGAACCTTCAAGAATGAAGGATGCCCAGCCCATGGAGTGTTCAGCAGCCATTTGTTGAATGAATGAAAGAACGAATGTGTCTATCCTATTGTGAACTTGTTTTCATCATTTCTGTCTGAGACTTGCCAGGAAAATTTGCAAGTGTCAAAAGCACACTTGCCTGTTGTCACCTTTTGCTCCTTCACCTGAGCCCTCTTCATTCCTTCTACCTAGACATGAACCTGGACTTCAAGGAACAGAACAAGGAGTTTGTTCCCAGGCACTAGTGTGCTTGCTCCACAATATGCCCCAGTTTGTATTTTAGTCCATTTTCTCACTTAATAGAAGGTTACTGGGCATCCACAATATGAAATGCACAGTGCTGTGCTGGCATCCTGGGCTGCAACGTAGGGCACAGGTGAACAGGGTAGACACCTGGTGCTCTTGGACCTTGAATCTCTTAGAAGGTATAGAAAGCCCATTACAGTTTGAAGGGGACAGGGTAGAGGAAGTTCTAAGCTGAAGCATGAGAAATTAAGTTTTGGCCGGAGAGGCAAGTGCCAAAGGCTGGAATAGAGCCTTCCTGTTCCCAAAAGTCATTCGTGGGAGACTCTCACTCTCATGATGTTGCAGAGTGTTTCTCTACAACATAATTCAAGATTCAGGGTAGTAGAGAACATGTACAAATACATAATTTATAGATAACGGTAATTACACTATTTTTCTATAAGTCAATGGACATCAGTGACCTATTGTATAAAATTAAATGTGTGCCTATAGATAGAAAGCAAAGTATACCAAGGAGCTATTGTATGTCCAGCTTCTAGGAGGTTCAATCAAGACTCATTTAGACCATGTAGAGATTCTTATTTGCTCCTACTATAGTGGTATGGTAATTAATTCCTTATTTTTCTCAATTTTGGGGATGCATATGTCAGAAAGCATTGGGATTGGCGAGAGGAGAATGATAGCTTTCCCGTTAATAACGGGAATTCCTTTTTCTTTTTGGCTTATGTGAAAACGTGGAAAGACTAATTGATCTGGAATTAAAATAATTAAAGCCAAAACACACAGGTCCACAATTTATTAGGTTGCTTCAGTTTTATCCTCTTTGAAACTGTATTAACATCTATAAAGTGGTAACAAAAATGATGCTTATTAACAGAGATGTTTTTAGGATTAAATGAGACCAAGTTGAGTGCCCAGTGTAAGATATTAAACTACAAATACAATTCAATATTTGTCTTCAAATCATATAGTGTCTGTTATCACACAGTTAAGTAAAAGATACATTGTAATCAAAATTAAGAACTTTTTCCTCAATGTGTATTTTATTACAATTTCCTCAAGGTGAAACCATTTAAAAAATAACATCTATAGTGTTTTTAAATCAATATTAAAATATAAGAAAGACCAGTGGATACAAAGAAAAGCCTGAATATTATTGATATTAGAACCTTTAATACATTTTAGCTTAAAATAACACATAGATACAAGGCAAAGATCACAAATCCTTGTGTTTTCCAAATGCATCAATGGTTTAAAAGAGTTTGTGAACGACAAGGATAAGTAACTTTCCGGATAAATAAATTTATTTCAGTTCAGGGCCACAACACGCAAGGGGTCTAGCTCAGATGTTATGAGAATCTAAATTAAAATAATGTTTCATAGGAATACCTCTGTGGACACTGGACCTTATTGCTTTTGAGGGTTTTCCTACGAATTTTCTCTTATATCTACTACCCATCTGAGACATAAGTCTCAAATAGAACCAATGTCATTTCACCGTCACGTCAAGGGGCTTTTCTTGCTCTGCACAACTATTTAAATTGGTGACGAGGAAGCATGTATTTGTGGAGACACAGCCTGGAACCAGAAGGATAGTATCAGTACACCTGTGGAAAGAAACATAACGAGGCCATAATAACGAAAATTGTCTTCAAATATAGAGGGGGTAAAACGTAGTCTCTGATGCTTCAAAGTATGATGGTTGGAGGGAAAAAATTCATGTAAAGAATTACTTTAGACAAATTAGAGTTTTACAAAATTGAACTAATGACTGTCTTTTGCAGCAGTTGGTTGCAAGGTGTTGTGATTCTTGCAGAGTAGACCAGTGAACGGCGCCTGTGTCTGGTCCATATTTCAGGCAGGGATGGGATTGAAAGTGTTCTCAGCCCAGACGAAGGATGCAGGGCCCCGGCAGTAGAGACTCAGATAGAACTGGTCTGGGCAGGCCACGCGGTGGGTAGCTCCAAGCCATGGGTAACATAACTCCCCGGGCTGTCCGACCGAACGTGCTCTCGGGATGCAGGACACTTGCGTTAGTTGATTTCTGGAATTTTTTCTCATTGGGTGGACCTGGTGCCGTCGTGGTTACTTGTGTGGATTTAGGTTAACACCACTGAGCGTAGTCGGGGATACGTTTGGTTTGCCCACACGGCAGAGCAGTCCGGATGCAAAACACTGGGAGTGGATGGATAGAGTTTAAACAGAGGATGGATTTGTGCCTCATTCATTCCAGCTCTGTTCACTAGACAAGCATCAGCCAAGTCTCCTGGCCTCGGCCTGGAGCAGAGACAGGGGCTGACAGTTCTGGGCCTCCCGTCTCCCCCAGGAGGACAGTCCTCGTGGAGCGGTGCCAGCAGCACCGTCCCAGAAACCGTCACGGAGGAACGGTTATAATGCACACCCGCTACCTAGTGCACCGAAAGACTGCAGAGCCCGGGGCGGATTTCATTAAAACCACCCCGTTCCCAGAGCCTGCTAGCAGCGACTGGAAAGCATCATTCTCCGTGCAGTGGGGGAAATCTTGTCATTTTGCGGTGGGAGCAGGATGGGAATTTTGACATCTCCAGTGGCCACGTGTGTGTGTTTTTCACAACCTCTTTTCTCTGAAACTGCTTCCCAGACTTCACGACACCAGGTCTTGGCATAATCCCCACCGTCCCTGCAAGTTTGCCTCCACTGAGAATTAGGCGTTTAATTTTCTGCGTCCTTATTGTGGCTTTTCGATGTAAATTTGCATTAAGCTATTTCTGTGTAAATAGAATTTTGACATAATAGGAGCACCGGCGTGGACTGGCGTGGCTGCTGGCGCTTCATTCCAAATCCATCTATCCCACACTGTGGCTTAATTTAAAGGCTGGATTACTTGAAAATGCATTTATTAAGTCTGACCTACTTTTTAAATATTTAATATTCCATTTTGGTTTCCTTGCAACAAGAGAAGCTTCAAGGTCTTCATGTTCTTGCCAATTTTTAAAGCTTCGATATTGATTCAGATAATAAGACACTGTGCAGACTCACTGTCCTCTACCATTTTCAAGAGTGGTACTTAAAGCAATTAGCAGCTCACAAGATCTTGCTGGTACTTGGGTGTCCCAAAGGACTAGCCTCCATTTGTTCTCTATGAAAATTCTCCTCTTTCTCTTTTTTTTCAGAAATATATGTGACTGTGCTATTGCTAAAAAAAACAAAACCCAGATCCATTACAGGAAAAGTTATCACTGTCTTCCAGAGGGGAGCTTGTTTACAATTTAGTTAAGGCTTATTTCTTTCATCAAAAAAAAATTATTCTGATTTGGAGAATGATAGACATACAAGCAAAAGATAAATGTAAATTGTTGAGAATGGGAGTGAAGAAAGCAGGGAGAATGTGAAAATTAATATGCAATGCAAATTGTGAAATTTAAGCAATATTTCTTAGTATATTGCTTAGTTCATTGCAAAAATGTTAGAGCATCTTACACTAAAATCGATAAAAGAATAAAAAATAAAGACGAGAAAACATAAGAGGGCAGTGCAGCCAGTGTTCATGAAGCCCAGAGAAATACTTAGCATAGAATTTTGTACTACATGGAGTTCAAGTTCTCTAGCAGCCAAAGTAAAGATAAAACATGACAATTACATGAATTAACTATCAAGATTGGAGATGACAAGTCACTTAGAAGTACAGCTGCATGTGATCCTAATCTCGTAGCAAATTTCTCCAGTAGACCCACTTAAAAAGAATGTTTGTGATCTGGATTACGACACCCCTAAACCCACCAATAATAAATGTGATAAATAGTATCATAGTTGGAAAATATTTATTTATTGTACGCTAGAGTTCAATAACCAGGCAGAAACTGACGTTTAGCTTTGGGAATAGAAAGAAAATAGGTAATGTTCAGTCTTGCCATGCCGTGTAAGTTATTGCTCGGACTTAAACAGAAAGCAACAGTTCTCAAATCTGGAGGAGGAGACAGACAGTGGCAGAGGTGGGAGTCGTTGCTCAGGTCCAGCAGAGAGAAAACGCTGTCTACCTCTAGGGACGTGCTTGAGAAGAGCAAAGGACTTTGCTTTTATTTCCTGTAGACTTTGAAAGTATCTTTATCTAGCTATGGACGGAAACAGAGTGACAGCAACTCTTACAAAATACTTTAATCAATGAGAATGCACTTTTATGACACATTTAAGTCTTACACAGAAAACACATATGGGGATAAATTATTATAAGATGGACATGATTCTAGAACGAGGACTGAGCCCTTATGAAGAGCTTACTATCGTGGCAGCACAAATTGCCAAAGTCCTAAAAGTTTTCAGTAAGTAATATTTTCATTATTTTTATGATAGAATATAATGAATGCACAGGTTTGTTTGTTTGTTTTTCATTTTATTAGCTTTCATTCGGTGGATACAAACTATATGTAATTTCCTGCCCTGGAAGCTATACATGCATTGCATGTACTCTTTAAAAGATGAAATTTAGTTAGTTTCCCCTTTTACTTTTTAAATTTTGAACAGTTTCTCATTTGACACTATTGAAAATATTTTTAAAACTATTATAACTTTGGAATATTATGATACCCTTGTCATTGTTTATACTACATATTTATATTTCTTGTTCAGTGCATTGACTGGAACTTCGTGAACAGCGCTGAGTTACAGTGATGATAACGCGCCCGATTGTTTTGTGCATGATTTTAATAGTAATTCTTCTGTGTCTCATGTTAATTAGGATATTTGGAGCCAGTCTGAGATATATTCAATTTATCATAGTAAGATATCTCTCTTGCATGTCAAGTTTACTGACATCTCCTTTAATCAGGAAAATATTTTATATTTTAAAATTAATTTTATTGCCACTCAGAAAGAGTGAATGGATTTCCTCTTCTATTACTTAGATGAATTATACACATTAATTAGGAAATATGCAATAAAGTTTTTGCGGTATTGGAGCATCCTTATAATCTTGAAATGATGTGTGTGAGCACGTGCGAGTGCACACACACATTTGCGTTCATGCAGGTACAGATATTAAGGTTATATAAGTCTCTGTCAGTTCTGCCTGTTGTAACAAATTACCACAGACGGGGTGGCTTCAAGGAGAGACATTTATTTCTCACAGTTCTGGAGATTAGAAGCAGGAGATCCCGGACCTGGCAGATTCCTTCCTTGGCGAGGGCTCTCTTCCTGGGTTGCAGACGGCTGCCTTCTCACTGCGTCTCACGTAGCAGAGAAAGACAGATTAGCAAAGAAACTCTCTTGTACCACCATGAAGGCTCCACTCCCATGACCTGATTATCTCCCAAGAGCCCCACGTCCAAATATCATCACTCTGGGAGTTAGGGATTCAACCTAAGAATTCGGGGTGTGTGGTGGGGTGCAAACATACAAACTATAACAGCCTTCTTAAAATTATTGATCTTTTTCTGTGCTTTGACATTCAAAATTCTTTAGATAGTTTGTCTTCCTTGTTGAAAGTATAGAACTCCTAAAATATATGGACTAGGTGCTTTTTTATAGAATTCATTTTAATCATTTTGATTTTGTATATTGTCTTAGAAAATATTTTTAAGTAAAGTTTCAAATTTATTAACATAACATTTTAAATGATGTATAACATTTATAAATGTTTTTCTTAGAAATTTATGTCCTCTGGAATTGTGGTCGTTCCTCTTCCTTGTTGCCAAATTTTCCTTTTCTCGTATTTCTTCTCAGTAATTTTTGTTTACTAAAAAGAAAATTTGTCAGACTTAGATTTATTCATCTTTTTTCTGTGGCTTGAGGTTTTCTACTTTGTTAGTTCCCACTGCTAGTTTTAGTATTTCTCTTCATTTGATTTCTTTTGCAGGTGTGTCTGCCAGGACAAGTATTCCGAGGTCACAGGTGGGAAGCAGGGTCACTGCATGCCGGTTACCAGGTTAGTCTGCTGAGACTTGGAACCAGATTGCGGTATATTCCATTTACTGTAGGAAGACAGCTCTCTTGTGTATCACGTTTACTGACGCGGAGCTCATGTGTAACAAGTTCCACGAAACGGATTTATTACTGACCAACAGGGACACAGGGACAGCAGCCGCCCAGCGTCCACCGGGGGTCCTCCAAGGCTCAGAAAGCCGGCGGGGCAGAGGGAGTCTGGCTGCTCCACTGGCACCGCCGCAGAGCGAGTCCGGAGCAGCCCACCTGGGTTACAGATACTCCTCAGGGGCTAGGTAACCCCTGCGCAAAGCTTGGAAAGACACCTGTTTCCAGGGAGAGAGGAGCAAAGCCCCAGGGCTGTGCCAGGTATTCCCTTCCCATCTCTGCATCTGCACAGTTATTCTGGAGAACTACTGGTGAGAAAGGGGGCAGATGCCCATCTGTCCAAGGCCACCAGGAGAGCTGTCCTGCAACGAGCAACTGCAAAATCTCAGTGCCTAACACACCAGCGTGCCATTTCTCTCTCACGCTTGGGGTCCACGAGCAGGTTGTCAGGGCAGCTCTCCAAGTCGTCTGTCCTCTGGGAAATGGCCCGGAGTGCCGGGTCTACACAGCACTGGGTGAGGACATTATGACTGGGCACCTGGTCCTCAGAGCTTCCAGTGTGCAGCGACACTTGTGGCTTGTTCCATGACAGTCACGTGGCCACACCGCATTTCTGAGGGATACAAAGTGCATCCATCACATGCCTGGAAAGAGACCCAGAGATACTTTTGGTCAACAAGCAGGGCAAACGCAGCTGCTCTGGTTGTTGTTGTCGTTTGTCTTGTTTTTGTTTGTTTTTCTTTTTTGTTGTTGTTTTTTAAAAAACAAATTTTACTTTGGGGCTATTTAGTGCAGTTTTTTACATCTGGTTAGACAAAAAAAAAATTTTAAGACTTACTCTCATTTCATTTTTTATACAGTGTTTATTTTCTAAATACTCTGGTTTTGTTTTGATTTCCTCTTTGAAGCCAATAACATAAAATAAAAAACTTACAAATGCAGTATGTTTTTCATTTGCTCCTTATCCGGGTTTTAGTTTGCAATTCCACAGGGCTGGCTGACAGCAGTTGCTCTCAGGGAGGTAAACTGTCTCCACTTTTTAATTTGAGACCTTGGCGATTTTGTATCTGGGCGAGCATGCCTGCATGCACACATGAGGCAGGAGGCGTGTTCGTAACCTACATACTCCACGTGTATTCCAGGGTTATTGGAGCACGCTCTTGAGGCAGGAAAAGAGGAAAGGGAAGCCAAGGTTGTACGTATTTGTTGGTGGAGTGGGAAGAGTAGGGGCACAAAGGAGAGTTTAGAGTGAGGGGAAGGTAATGCCTTTGCATACTTCAATTTTGTCATGAATGCCACACGTATCGTCACACCCAGTAAACTGCACGTGCTATGCAAGCTCGTGTTTATCCTTAGTACGCAACGGTGGGCCTGCGGTGAGGAGTGGTCAAGACATCAGCCGGCGTTGAGCATCTAGCACGATAGAGAGCCGAGGTCTGCTCACTTCTTTTTCTTTGACAATAGGTTTCTTCCCGCTTCTCTTGTCTTCCTCTTTCCTTCCTTTTGGGGCTGGGGAGGGAGACTGAGAAGACTGAGTTGGGAGACAGCTGAGTTAGCGACCGCTTTCCTTCAGTGCCGCCCCACACTGTGGGCCACTGCCTCCTTCTCCAATCACCCTGTCCATATACGCTTGGTTTCCTTCCTATTTTATGGGCACCTCCTTGATTTAATGTCTTTCTTTTCCTATATCTCTCTTCATCCTAATCTTGGCAGACATCTTTCGTCCTACCTGACCTTCCGTGCCCACCCAGGTTCTTCCCGGTCCGTGTGTCCCTCCGCCCTGCCCGGCCAGGGAAACCCTCTTCTCTGCTGCCTCCCCTCCCTGCTAAGAAGTCCATGACTGTCAAAGGCATATGCTAGTTCCAGAGCTTTGCTCTGAGTTTCAAATAGATGATAGAGAGACAGACACATAGACATCTCCAGTTATCTGTGGTTTTTCTCTCTGGATAAACTGCAATTTAAACTCAAAGTATCCAAATCTGTGTCCATCTTCTAGTGTTCTCCTTCCCAATGAAAGAGTCTTATTCATTCCTCTCACTGTTCATGAAAAAAAATATACATTATCCTTCATATTGTCCTCACTATTAATATATTAATGATCTGGACAGTCACCAAGTCCAGGCAATTCTACTTAAGTGTCGTTCACACAAGTCCACTTATCTCAACCTTTATTCCAAATGATTATTATTTTTTTATTATTTGTTATTTCTTTCTGGGCACACTGCAAAACAGTCCAACCTTTCTCTTTACAAACACTTTTTGTTCCTAATTCTTTCATATCAAAGAAGCCAGAGGAATTCTATTTAAAAAAGTAAAAGTGACCTACCTATATGTTTGCTTAAAACCTGAGAAACACTCCCAGTGTGCAGGGCAACCAGGTCTATGAAGCTGTCAGCAAGATCTGGCACCTGTCCACACCTCTGGGCACCCCATCCCCGGACTCCTACACCCGAGCCACGGTGTCCTCTGTCTGATGTGCCACAGCACCCCTATTTCATCTTTCTTTGCTTGTCTCCTAAGTGTTTTGTTGGTTGTATGTTGAATATGGCCACAACAGGATCTTATGCTTATTCTCCAGAACGTTTGTTATTGAACATTCAATTATTTAATGCCTGTCTTTCCCACTAGTTGAGATACTCCAGGAAGACCATAAATGACCCTATCTTAGTAGCTTTTATATTTTTCAATAGCTGGTACCTATGCCTGACATATAATATGTATTCAAATTTATGTGTCTAATAAATAAAATACTTAGAGATTGTAGAAACACCTGGAGCATATTTGATAATAATAATTTTTTAAAAATATCTTTCTAAAGAGGAAGCCAAACCTGTAGAAATTTCATGAAGGCCCCTTGATATCAGCCAAGTTAGTCTGAAAAATAATTCTTTCTGAAAAGAGAGTCTAACAAAATCCTATACGGTTATCAAGGTGATAAATTCTGTTTATCTTTCAATACCCCAATCCAACACTATCGCCTCCCCAAAGCCTTCTTTAACCTGCTCTGGTCTTCTACTATGACTCCTAATGAATTTCATCCTTATGTTATCTATCTCCCTTGTTATCCAAGAACCACCTGAGAGTACAGGCCTTTCCTTTGTACTTAGCATCCAATTTTGTGCATATTAAGCGATCATTAAACCTCTACAGAATAAATAAATGTGTTTGAGTGATTTATTACAGAATACTAAATATCAGCAAGTACTAATGGAAGACCTATTATGTAGGATCCAGACATTGTAATAGACCACAATTATGCAAAATATAAATAAATAAAAATAAGAACAACATACAGCCCCTACCGTAAAGCTTTGTACTTTTACTTGTGATGCTTTTAGTCTAGTTTTGCCACTCATTACGCCCCTACTCTGTGTCCTAATTCCAACACCTCCTAAGAAGAAACAAGAGAATCACACCCAACTCCCCGGCAACTGCAACAGTAATCCCATGCATCACAAACCCTAAGACAGCTTATCGAATTAAACGTGTACATGCCTCATAATTCATTTTTATTTACTGGAAATTTGGCTTACCACTGTTATAATATTGCATATGATTAATTATGTCATAAAATTTGTATGTTCAAGCTTATGTTTGATTCTGTAAAAGGAGCCATGCCTGGTTTTTTGTATTCTATAGAGAGCTCAACATGATGCATTGAGTTTCAATTTGCATGATATTTACATAAATTTGCATTTCCATATAATCCTATTAATTTTGCATAAGAAGTGCATCTAATTCGAGGGACTAATAAAATCTAATCTTGTGGTCCATAAAAGAGGTATAACTATTGGAAGAAATAGGATAAAATAGAAAGTTAACAGAAAGTACAGAATGTGACCAAAAATATTGGAAATGGTAACTCCCCCTTGCATAAGGATTTCTATTCGCAAAACATCCAAATATACCACATCTCATTTGATCCCCTTATGAAGCTTTTTAGATAAGTAGCTTAGTGAGGACAGCAATCTTACCTGAGGAAACCATGTCCTAAACGTTAAGGGTTATATCCATTGCCCAGGAATTGGTTCCTGGCAGAATCCCAGCTTGAAGTCTGGAGCCAAATCTTCGAAGCTGTCGGCCTCTCCACCGTTTCTGGGTGATGAGCGCACCGAGCTATGGCATCGAGAAGACAGGAGCAGCTGCGCGGTCTATTCTCCTCCTTCCTCTGAGAGTCCCACTGCTTCAGCTTCTCCAGACCTTGCTCCGGCTCATCAAATGCACAACCAGGAAGTTAGGAAATTGCGGGTGGCCAGCCAGTCTCCGGGAACTTACGCCACTACAGGAGGACTCTTTTAGTGGTAGCAGCTTTCATGTCTTGGAGGAATAGAGCTGATACAGTGGAATTAGAAGCAAAAAGGTTGATTTTTGATGGCACTAAAGGCCATTCCTGCTTACAGTTGTTAAGTATCTGAAAGGGTAAATAAGAAATCCAGCTGTGTTTTATGAATTTTAAGTCCTTACCTAGACGAGGAGTTAGAAAGGGAGAATTCATTCTTTAGGTAAACAGTGGAATGCAATAAGCAATTAACAGCAGCCACAATGTTGTTTGTCTACCATCCCAGACACTGTGCTCAGCAGTCTGTCTCTACCATCCCTAATCCTTTCAGTAAATCCACAAAGTAGTTGTTAATAACTTCCTAGGTGAGCAAACTGATGCTTAAAAAAATTAGGTAATGTGTCCAAAGTCTTGTGCCTCAAAATGGAGCTGAGTCAAGATTCAGACTGTGCTCTCTTAAATCCTAAAATCATTTTTTAAAATTTGATCCTTTAGAGTATTAATATAAGCTTGAAACATTGGAAAACTGCAAGTGAATATTAAAAAAAACTGACCCTTTTGTCTTGCATTTTACAATGAGAAGATTAAATCTGAGTGACATGCCCTAGATCGCAGAGCTGGTTAGATGTCGGGACTAGGGCTAGGTCTCTGCTTTCCAGGCATAGACGGTTGGTTTCCTTTTTCCCATAGCAGTATCTGGTTGTCACCTTCGTTCTCAAGCTGACTGTCCATGGACACGCTCCACCTGACTGTCTATCACGATTCTTCTGTTTGGATCCCAAGAGACGATATTTATCACAAAAACGGGACAGCCCACATGGATATGGTGACCGGACGGCAGTAGAATATCAACAGTGAGTAGGGCACACCATTCCAGCCAGAACGTAAGATAAGATGTTCTTCGCATTGAGAATGATTCACGTTTCAACCTCAGCAAGGGCGGAGATGGGTGGGACTCTCTGGATACGGTCATGTATACCCTGTGACACTCAACACTCACACCTGGACTGTAGAACCAGTGAAGCCCACCTTACAGAGTTGCTGTAACTAATAACAATATGTATACGTATAATAAATAATGATATGTATAAATGTTATATATAATAATGAATAATACCCTTGTTTTCCTTTTTTCAATGCAAACATTTCTAAAGCCAGCATCGACGGTTTTTTGAGAAAACGGAGAACATCGACTGAATAACATTGAAAGTCAATATTGAGTGGTTTTTCCAATAAGGCTTGGAAATTAATTGTACAGTCATGACATGGGAATTGAATATCATTTGCTGCTCACTGCAAACATTTTGAGCCTATACCATGGGTGTTCAATATTTCAATATTTCAATATTTATCCACTTAACGTTTCTTCTTTTCTCTCCTTGTTGTGCCGCGAATACAATGTTGTCAATTTTGAAAAGTAAGAATAGTCATAAAATATTGATACATATTTCAACACAGTATCATTCCTACCTTACACTTACTGCATTTTGTGGAAGGTTTCATGCTGTGATATATAATACATATAGCTCTTTTTTCACTTTATCAGGAAGATGGAATAATGCTTCTGTTCATGGATGTATTACGACGCCCTAACCCAGTGTTGCTCCCAGGCACACATTGTTTCAGTAAGCTGTGTGTGTGAGGGGAGCGCTAACGTATACCATAGAAAATGCAAATACAACTCAAGCAATGTGCTGTGACTAGATTAACCATACCGATTAGCTTCCTTTGAGCTTTTGACCTTATTCAAAGTTAGAAATATATACTATTTTTATTCATTATTGCACTCCAGCCATGGATGTTCCATCTTGCTTTTCCATGTAAATAATTCTCTTCAACTTCTGCCTAAGTAAATATTTTCTTTTTCCTTCATTCCTATTAACTTTATATTGGAAACATATCAAGCAATTTTCATAATTTGATTTTTCCGCCTTATTTTAATTCTAACAATAGGTCTCACTATGTAGTAGAACTTGGGTGTGATTTCATCCTTGTCCTCGTTCTTGACGTGCTTATGGGCTTGTGGGAAAATAGAAACAAACACATTTTTATTCTAGGATAATATTGTCCATTATCCCACTAGGACGATGTTGTGCGAGGAACTACAAGACACTCGATTCTTCTACAATATCAAGAGAGGAGGCTCCAGGGAAGTTATGGGAGGCTTAAACCAAAGGCCTGGGAAGTCAACAAAGATTTTGGTCTCTATTTAGAGCAATGGAAGCCTTTAAAAGATTTTAAGCATGGTGACATTTGGTTTATACTATTTGATTTTTCATGTTGCTTTAATTCTATATTGAATCACAACTTTCATGTGAAAGTACAGTTTACATAAAGTAATGTGCTCAGATTTTAAGCGCAAGGCTCAATGAACTTTACACATCGCAGTCCAATGTAAACCATCACCCACATGGAATTCTAGAACATTTCCAGCAACCCCAGGTTTCCTCGTGCCCCCTCTAAATCATACACCTCAGCAAAGGTAATTACTTCTTTTATCCTTATCATCATAGATTTAATTCGTCCTTTTATGTACTTCTTTTGCTTACCATTACATCTGTGAGATTCATTCATGTTACTGTACACAGCTGTAATTCATTCTTTTTATTTTTTATGTATGTTCTTCTATGGGTAAACATTTTACAAACCTCATTATGACTGATACGTGGTGAATAGATTGCAGAAAGGGGAAGCAAAAGAGATGGTTTGGAAGTGTTTTCGATGCTGTTGCAATAGTTTGGGTAAGAGCAGGTGATGGGTTAGATTAGAGCTGCTATTTCAGAGATGAGAAAACCATAGATCATTTTGAGAGAAATTCAAGATCTGGTAAGGGATTGGATAGGAACAATTAGGAAATATCCAAAATATTGTCAGAATATCTCACTTGACACCTGATATAAAGATCTTGGAAGAATATGTTGTTTACTGGGTCAACACTGAGTTCAGTTTTGGGCATGTCCAAGGTAAGACACCTCTGATACAAGTAGAGATGTCAGGGAGTCAACAGTCAGAGATGAGATCCTGTACGATTTTTAGCCCAATAATGTTTTTCCCTAGGTCCAAAGGAACCATGCCATTTGCACCTGCCTCTCTCTGAAGATTGTAAATCTAGTTCTGTGGCTCTACTGATAGTCACAGTCTGCACAAGGCCGATTCTGTTGGTAGCTGTTGAGGTCTTTTTCCTTCTTGGCAGAGGGTTTAGGTGTGGATGATCCTTTCTCAATACCTATGTAAATATTCGGTATTTGTCTGATGACTAATCTCTGTGTTTAGGACAGAGAGGCTGGGAAGAAACGGAGGCCGTGGTGTTGACCTCACAGCCGGCCTCCTTGGAGGCCGGCTTCACTGTGTCACAATAGCAAACTGGCTGTTTAAACCTACCCCTGCTCCGGGGTCTGTGTGCGGATGAGGCAGAGATTTAGAGAACAAGAGAGTGGAGAGGGCAATGTGGTAGGTGGCCCATCAGCAGCATTTTACATTACAAGTCTCATTTTTAATATCTTTCCAAAATTAATACAATTAAACCAAATGTTTGAAAGAGGAAAAAGGTAATCCATAATCCCACTAACTTTTTTTTTAATCTTTTTAGGGTATTTCTTTCAAATCTTTTAAGGAAAATTTGCATTTTTAAATAATATCCATATACTTTCGAATTCTGCTTCTTCACATAAAATTAAAGCATGAAATCATCACCATACTCTTCCCCAGTCTCACTGGGAAGCACTCAGTTTCCACATTGTTACATGGACTGGGGAGTCTTTACGTTTCCTGGATGTTCTCCCCAAAACTTGTCCTCTTTTCGGGGCTCAGGTCTTTGCCCCACACCTCATCCCTACGGTTCATCTGCGACGCTGCCGGCATTTATCCGGACCCCAAACTGTTCCCGCCACGTGCACACAGCCCGCGCCCCGTGTCCCCGCACCGCGGCCGTCCCGGCTGGGACCTCACTCCTCTTCCCGCGCTGCCAGCGCTCTGTCCCCCCTAGAGCCCTCCTGTTCAGACAGAAGACCCCCCCCTTCCTCCACTCAGAGTCACCCAGGGTGGTGTCTGCCTCCCCAGCATTCTCAGAGGAAAACATAAGCCCTGAACTCTCTGGGGCGCTGCGCCCCCGGCTCTCCGGCCGGGCTCCCGGGCTGGGAGTAGCCTCCTCTGTGAGTCCAGCCCTGAGTGAGGGTCCCGGCCCTTCCCGGGATGACCCAGGGCGTCCCCAGGATCTGGGCAGGGATGCGGGCAGGGAGCCCGCAGGACTCTCCCGCGCATCCTCGTGGCCCCGAGCAGGTCCGGGCACCGCAGCGGCTTCCTGGGACCCAGGGCCGGCCACGCAGCCTGTGCGCCCGGGGGCTGGGGGTCCCTGAGAGCTCCGCCGGACCCCGCCGGCAGCCCGCTGCAGCTCCCGCGTGCAGGTCCTCAGCCGTGTCCTGGTGTGCGGACGCACAGGGTCGGTTCCTAGGAGCCGGGCCTGGAAGCGCCACGCACCGCTTTGTCCACCTTCCTTGATCGGTTTTGTGGTCACGTGGGCACAGGTAACTGCAAGGGAGGCTCAGACACGTGGCCACGAGCTTGAGCTTGGGAAGAGACGTCCAGTCTTGGGGAGCCCCTGGCCATCTTTGGCACCCCGTAAGTCAGACTCCCCGAAGAGCAGGTGGTGGTCGTGTTCCCCAACCAAGTGACCAGATGAAGCCAGGCAGAGAGAGACCTCAGCGTGTGTCGCTGGGGTCACACTGATGGCTAAGTGTTTCTTCAGTGCGTCTCCACCGTGAGCAAAATGGTTGCATCGAAGTGGAGTTAATGAGCGAATGCCGCAGGCCAAGGCGACAGCAGGTGGATCGCTGAGTTCAAGCAAAGATTAAGTGAGGTTCAGTAAGGATTGCCACTGTAGCTGAAATGCACGGGAGGAAAGGGCTAGAAGTGGGGAAATGTAATTGCATAATTTGGAATTTGGTCAGAGTAGCAGAGCCGAAAGCTCCAATAGAACTCAGGGTGACACGGTGTGTGCGTGCGTGTGTGTGTGTCTCTGTGTGTGTGTGTCTGTGTGTGTCTGTGTGTGTGTGTCTGTGTGTGTATGTCTGTGTGTGTGTCTATGTTTGTGTGTGTCTGTGTGTGTGTCTGTGTGTGTGTGTGTCTGTGTGTGTGTGTCGCTGTGTGTGTGTCGCTGTGTGTGTGTGTCTGTGTGTGTGTGTCTTTGTGTGTGTGTCTGTGTGTGTGTGTCTGTGTGTCTGTGTGTGTGTGTCTGTCTGTGTGTGTGTCTGTCTGTGTGTCGGTGTGTGTGTCTGTCTGTGTGTCTGTGTGTGTGTCTGTGTGTCTGTCTGTGTGCGTGTGTCTGTGTGTGTGTGTGTGTCTGTGTGTGTCTGTGTGTGTGTCTGTGTGTGTGTCGGTGTGTGTGTGTGTGAGTGTGAGAGATAACAGCAATAATTAGGAACTCAAATCAAACTGATTACAACCACACGTCTTTCTCTCTCACTCTCTGTCTCTCCACACACTCTCACACACAGGCATCTCTCTCACTAGCTTTTTGTATATCTCATGAAAACCCAAACTCAGTCAAGTGCAGCTGGTTTGGTACTATTTTTTTGTTTTGTTTTTTTTAATTTCAAGAGGAGAACGTGTCTCTTGCTGACAAAGAGACATGCCAGTATATACTTCAAAGGGTTCCTGAAGCAAGCTTGGTCTCTAGTATAAATATTGTCCACGCTCATCACTATTCAACCAGTGAAAGGTACCGAGATCGGGGACTAGGATAAGAGAATTGTTTTATAGACAATGTATCGTAGAGGCCACAGTTTCAAGCTTTGTGTCTCATTCTGGATGCTTGACGGCGGGTCCCATGAGGGGAGATCGCCCCCTAATGGTATGTGCAGAACCCAAATACTCTTGCTTTGGGCTTTTAGTTATAAAATGTCAAATTCTCAACTTGGTCTCCATTAAAACATTCACATTAACATAGAATAATATAAAACAATTAAAGAATAATTTCCTGGCATATTCAAGTTAAAAACTGGGTGTTAAATATTGTGCTCTATAACTGAAGAAGGGCAAAGTAGCGTATTTATTACATGAATAGTCTTTGCAACTCTGTAGACCTTTAATTGAAATAGTACTAAATTCTTACTTTCTATTTAGTTCTTTGAAATTCTGGATTTTCATCCTTAAATTTCTGTTATCTCTAAACTTTTTTTCTTAAATATTATCTTATTTCTGAGACTTTCACTATGAATTTTTTTGAAAGAGGACTTGAAGAGATGGTTAAGTATTCTTAAGGAAAAAAGGTAAAGTAAATGTTTAACCTCTCATATTTAAGGAACATACAGCAAAAGTTTATTGTTCAGTTGTTGCTATTTTAAATGTGTGTGTTTTTAATATACTGAAGACTGAGAGAAAGGTTTCTTCTACTTCAGACTCTTCCAAAGACTAAGGTATAGAAATTAAATTTTTAAAAAAGTATCTGTAAGTAAAATATAGTAAAATAAAAAGATTTGGTTAAAGAGAATTGGCACATATGTGAACATTCATTAGCAAATAACGGGTAAATAGAGATCCAAAAACTCTTAAGAAAAAGTGGTTTTGAAAAATATCTGGCCTAGGAATTATTTTTATCTTCTATGTAATTTTGCATAAGCACACATTCAATTCAGACATACTCTAACATGTAAGCAAGAACACATACTGAATTGAATTGATATATTCCAGAGAGTTATTCACAAATAGATTTGTTAACAAAAATATTTTTTTCATACAAGTATCAGATAGAATTTTTCTGAATATAATTTCTTATGTGTGATCATATGCTCAAAAAGTAAATTGAAACTAGAACTGTCCCTTCACCAAGAGCACAATGCAAAGCAACTTCCCAGAAATCTTCTCTGTTAAACATGGGTTTCTAATTTGGGTGGTCTGTAGGTGAGTGCATAATTGATGACAACTGTATGCCTACAGAATAAATAATTCCTGCAATCTCCTGAAAAAACTTCAATTTCTTCTACTAGATCTCAGTTTCCACAATTTTTCTTGAACTGAATAAAACCTTGAAAATAAAAATTATAAAGAGATGAATAAAATTGGGAATATAAAATGTGAAAAATAAATTATTCTGTTAGTCTAAATTAGAAGCGGGCTTAGTACAATAAGAATTAAAATCCCACACTCACATTTGGAATTCTGAGGGGTCCCAGGTGAGGACCGATGACGTTTTTGCCTCAGTAGAGGAGCAGATTCAATTGGTTAATGGTTACACTCAAGGTTGAGAGGTTTTAGGGACTTTTAAAAATTGATTTTGTTTCATTATAGATATGTCCCAATGATTTTTGTTTTTAACTTTCTATTTTTAATGTTATCACAGTATTTTTTAAAGAAATAAAACAATACATCAGTATCTCTGTATTATCTCAGGTATAAGCTAATGCTGTGTAAAAGTCATTATACAAGATAAAAAGGAACTCTAATTCCATTATCAATCACAAGAAGAAATGATCTCCACCATTTAAGAGCTGTAGTCGAAACAATTGTAGATTTGATTCTTTATGTCTGCTATGTCTTGAATCTCTGAAACTTTCTCATTCAATGCTACAAAGTAGCCTGATTCCAAAGGTACAGCCCATTGAAAAAGCTATTTTAAAGCTATTTTAGTATAAGACTAGATTAAAATAAGATTGTTTTATTTGGTGCTTCAAAATATTGTTGAAAGAGGACTTCTGCATCATTATATTTTGACACATTCCATTCTGTAACTGCATCAATCAGAGCACATGATTGTCTTAATATTTCCTTTTACATTTGAATTAACTCTATCCATATGGCAACTTCTCCATTAACCCTTCTTCCACTGCTAGCAGTTAGTGATTCAAAAAATATTTTTTCTCTCTCCTTATTAAAAAGGCAACACAGCATTTGCTGCCTGTTGAGTGGCAACGAGCCAAAGAGTCAGGTAATCTCAGCGGGTGAAGTTTAATCCTAATTAGAGTGGTGTCGATGGGACGGTGGAACTGTTATTGTCACAAGCAGGAAGTGCACTAGACAGGTGGTTTCAAAGGCAGGCTATAAAGAATGTGCAGCACATAATAAAGTCACCAGAGACCAGCCGGTGCAAGAATTCTGATGCTCTTTCTGGAGCTGACCTTTTCACAGAAAGTGGGTCTTTTCTTATCCCTGTGATAAATGTGAGCCTAAGTCATAGAATCATGACCTTTGAACATATGGGCTGACTTTCAACAGACTGTCCCTTAATTCCCAGCAAGAGAAGCACTCTCCGGTGACAGTAAACGACGATCGTTATTTTCACGTGGAGACTGTTGGAAGCAGTCTTTTTGCTGTGGCTTCATTTAGATGCACATTGTCATAAAGTCAATTGTCAATCTGATGTACTGTAGTTATATAACTGAGATTTTCTTCAGCACTAATTAAATAAGTCCAAACAGAGCAAAGACTGAGGATAAACAACCCCTATTTTTATGTGTATGTTTGAAACTGAAATATTTTTTTACTTAGTAATTTTAAACAGGTAGTACAGTATTTGATCTCAGTTTCCCATCTAAGAACCTAAGAGATGTTTCATTACTATGACCTAATGAATCCATTTTAAATGTGTTGCAACATATTAAGATTGCATTTTCAGATATATTGAGAATAGGGTGATTAAGTAGGAATCTGCACACCCATAGCTACTCTCCATGCTTAGGTTTTTTCTGAACTATGTTTTGCCTGGCTGTCACTTCAAGCCATTCTTAAGACCTGGTGAACACCCAGTTAGTTCTCCAGATTTCTAGACTGAGGCTAAACACCTCTCCCCGCAGTTCTCAGATCTTGCCGGTTTGGTCTTCCTGGATCCCTCATTGGAAAACTTCGTGTCTTGGCAGAATCTCTCATGCTTATTCTTCCTCTCCTGCTTTGCTCCCTTCCATGGTTGTGAATAACATGCTACATGGTTGGTTCATTCCTCGATATGAGTTTCTCTCTGTTCAGCCGGCTCCTGGCCTTCTGAATGCGCAGCGTCCACGCATCCGAGTGCACACACAGCCAGCACGCGAGAGTGCTTGTCCCAGGAGGGACTGAGCAAGGTGCAGGGAGAACTAGGGATGCCAGCCACAGTGTCCTGTCAGGTCGATGTGCCCTGTCTTTTATAAATAGACGAAGTAGCGATATAACCACATCCCAGCACGAGCACTCAATCGTTGCATGATTCTGAATCTCAAAGAGACATTTTTTGGACTTTTTCATGACACCAATCTCCTATGTCAGCAAACAGTGTGTTATACTCTCAGTCCTCCGTGCCTGGCCAAAGGTCACCATTGCTCCCATGTGATAAAAACAGGCTGTGGGAATGAACTTTCCAGCTTAGATTGCCCAGATCTCCTCACCAGACACATTCTATTCTTCATGGCCATCAGAATCTGCTGGAATGATCTGAGAACCACCTTTACCAGTGGAAGGTAGTACCCAAATTGTGAAAAAAAAGTTATCAAAATAATATAATCATAATCTCACAAAACTTGAAAGGATAGAAATCAGGGAAAATTTTTCAAAATTTAGGGATTATGATTATATTGTGTTTATCAGGAAGAATTATGAGAAAACCTTAAGTGCCTGTCAAGCCCCAATTCGACAGCCTCTGTAGATTTAGTTTCTTAAAATAATTGGTCATAATCCCCTATACATTTACTTAGATGTCTTATATATAATGGCTTAGTATTTTTGTAAACATTCCTAGCCCTTTCTGAGCTTACACTCTGTTTAAAGCCCCCAAGTTCTGTATTTTCCTAGCAATAGCAAAAGAGTGAGAAGATGCCTGACCAGAGACACCACCTGCCAGATTGTCTCAGAAAGAAGGAAAAGTTTTAGATGAAAAAGAAAAAAACAAACAAACAATCATAGATCAGGAGTAACTCTGAGAGAAAAATGCTGGAACCTACAAGAAATTCCACAGGCAGAAGTTGTGGAACAGAACAAGAAGGAACAAGATATCAGCAAGGTCGACCACCCACCCCAAGAAGCTTGGAGTCTGGCGAAAAACGTAGGTGGAGCAGTTAGTTTCTCCCTCCCTCACATCTCTGGCAGTCAGCAGGCTCCCGAGCTGCTGGAGAGCCTTTCTACCTTCATGAGCCCCAAAGCTGCTGCCACCAGTAAACTGGGAGCTTCTCGAGGACAAAGCACCAGGCTACCAGCCTCCTTGGTGAGCTTCCAGTCACCACAGACGAGAGCCAAGATGGCAGGCACCATATTGCTTTTCCACCCACTGTGTGGCTTCGTTGTTCTCATGGGGCTTCAGCCCCTCAGTTTTCATCTGTTCACTCCCACACAAATATTTCCCAACTCTGGCCCAGACTGCGTGAGTCACAGGGCACTGGGAGGACCCAGAGGATCTACATGACCCAGTGCCTGGATATTTAGGGCAGCCTGATTTCTGGAAAGAAGTACGGAGAGGACCAGAGTGCTAGATTTCTTCCATTCACACTCTTTTCCTCTCATTTTCCTCACCTGCCTGTGGCTGCAGAGAGAGACACTTGAGCTGGACAGTCAGGAGTTGCTGCTTCCCCTCTGTCATGGCTTCCATACACAGAGAGTAGGGATCAACCCTTTCCTCTTTTTTTT
>VBSM01002608.1:172603175-172685204 GCA_008086735.1 Cheirogaleus medius | reverse complement strand
AAAAAAAAAAACAAATCCCAGAGCTTGAAGGCAACTCTTTTGAATTAACTCAGTCAGTCAAAAATAAAGAACAGAGAATTATGGGAAAGGAACAAAGTCTATGAGAAATATGGGATTATATAAAACTGCCAAATATAATAATCATAGGCATCCCTGTGAGTGAAGAAGAAAACACACAGGGCTGGAAAACCAATTTGAGGGAATAATTAAGGAAAACTTCCCTGGTGTTTCCAGAGATTTAGACAGCCAGGTAGAAGTAGCTCAGTGAACAGCTGGGAGATTAATTGCAAAAAGGCAATCACCAAGACCCATAGTCATCAGACTGGCCAAATTCAACACAAAGGAGGAAGTTGTGTGTATCTATCTCATGTATAGAAAGCTATATCCTCAAAAGCAGACTTTTATGATGCTATAGGAAGAGAGTGACTAGGTCTGTGAGTTTATTTATTAAAGAAAACCCTGACCATTATGATTCCTATCAATGCTGCTATTTTGGTTTGATATTTGCTACGGGGGTGTTGATGAGAATGGAAGAAGAATAACAACCATATTGGGTTCCAGTGCCCCACCACAGCCCAAAGTGTGTTAGTGCACCTTTGGGTTTATAGAAACTATGTTCCTTGCTGTGTGGCATTGAGTTTCAGCTGGCAGAAGGGACACTTCTTTAAGGGCATTGTACAGACTTGCCTATTAGAAATTATAAGCTCTGTAAATTATTCAATGATCAACTTTTGTTTTTCAGGTTGACCTCATCAGATCTTGGTTCTGATGGAAGTGTTGTGTGTCATTGTGATGCTGTAGAATAGGCAGGAAGCCACGTCTGAAAAGAAGCAGGTTCCATGTAAACAACTACCTTTTATCTTTTAGTAGGGTGGTCATGTGTTTCAACTTTATTTCCTTTCATGTCAGGCCTAAAGTCTGCAATGATTTTACTCATTCTTTGTGTCTTTCTGTATCTTTCTCTCTCCAGAGACTGTTTTGAAGTAACATTTGTGGAAAATATTGATATCCTTAATCAAAGTATCCTTGGCAAGTTGTTTGTGAAACACACACATAACTAACCCTCAAAGTAATACTTCACTGTTAGAAGCAAAATGGAAGCCTGCCTCCATGGTTAACAGAAGGGGGGTTTGTAGATGGGAATGTGGTGACTTGGTTTTCCTCCATTCCTTTCACAATAGGAGAAAGCACGTGAGGATCTGTAACCACATTGTCTAAATAAAATTGTGAAAGAAAAATCTTCACATGGTAACATTTCTCTCTAAATGTACCAAGAAAACCTCTCTATTAAAACAGTCATTTTGCTTCGTGGGCAAAATAAATTTAGCCCATATGAAGAGTGAACTTCATTATCAAGAATGTCTTTTGAATAAAATGGTAATTTGGTAGTTGTGTTTTTCATATTATTTTGTTAAGTGTCAAACACTGAATTGATTAACACATGATGATGCATGAAATTTTGAGCGCCAACATGGATGTCATTGTAAAGCTTTATATAATTAACAGAATTGACAAATTCAAAGTTGTGAGGTCTTATTACTTTCACTTAGCATAAGCAAGAAATACTGGCGTTTAAATTAAATTCTAGGCTAAGACCAGGGCATCTCTTTCAGTATCTTTATTTTTTCAGGATCCTTGTAAATACATAGCAATATTGCAGACGGAGCCTACATGACCAAACCAACAGCAATCCTGGTAGATTTTCTCCATTCTGATAATCCACTTCAATGGCGGCGATGCAGTAAAAATTTTAAGAACGCAAGGGTAAAAGGAGTGGGAAGGTAGATGTGAGCACAAGAAAAGACAGCTCCCACAACTGCTTCCACATGAAGGGTCTAACAATACTCACCCACGATTTGAGGAGAAATTCCCATAATAAAAAAAGATAAAAGATAAACAGAAAATATAATAACTCAGAAAAAGAAGAGATAAAATTGATATTATTCTGAGTAGACTATTTGGACAGCTTTGAGGGAAAAGAAGGCCAGGAAATGAACAATCAAAAACTGAGAAAAAGCTGCTACAGATTAAGCATGCTAGACAGAAACATGTAGCTTTCACTTAATGGGCAGAAAGTAGAATTGATATCAGACTGGAGAGATAGACATTGATATTATTCAGTAGGAAATATTTAGTGAAAGTACAACTCATACCATTTGGAAGGCAGACCATGTGCCCACTGAGCCTACAGCTTCAGTGGTGAGGTGTTGGAGGAAAATGCTATGTGTTTTCTTGCAAATTATCATCTGTGATTAGCAAAATATTATTTTAAAATGAGCGCAAGCAAACAAAGCAAGTGAAACTGAATAGGAAAGGAAGAGTCCAGAAATTTGGGACCTCAAACATTTGTGTTTCTATTTGTTGATTTCAAAAGGCTGAAAATATTATTGAGAAAGAGTTGAGAACAGCAGACACCCAAATGGCCATTAAAATTCCCCCCAATGGAAAGATCACACGGGGATATGGCTTTCCGAATCTAAGCCTGATAATTTCAATGGACCATCATTCTGCTGAGGGAAACAGACTTGGGCACAAATGTAAAAGTTGCAGATATGAAAATAAAATCTCTTTTATCATATCCAGGCAAAATAAGGCTAGAAAGACTCAAAGGAGAGGAGGTTCCTGCTTATGTGTCCAAGATAATAATTGTTTCCAAGGACTTTCTAAAAACCTTTCATCTATCACCTCCTTTGATAAAGCTTATCACTTGATATTCTCTAGGACTGCAGTAATTTAGGTAAGATGTTCTTGGAAAAACACCTGTCCAGTAATGGCATGTCCACCAAAGAACTGATAAAACTTCTGTTTGGAACCCCTGGATGCAATGAACTCTGTTTCTAAGCAGCTTATATAAATCTCTTTTTCCTAATAAAAGCTCCCTTTACCCTTCGCTCACCCAATATATGGGTGGCCTGCCATTCTCTGCATTCCCAATTACAATCTCCCAAGTAAACCTTGGGAGAGTCTTTAGAAATAATTTTCCCTTTTTGTTTTCTTTTTTGTTTTTAGGTTGGCACAAGTTTGGCACAAGCAAGCAATGAAATGAATCAGGCTTGAGAATTATGTCTAACAAAGTACTCGATGCATTTACTATCACAAGAAACAGATGGAAATAAAATATATCAGGTATCTACTAGTTTTTTGAGAGAACAGTACTGCTAATAAAATTAGGAGGCTGTGATGGACTGTCATAGCAATAAAACAACGTTCAGACACCCAAACTAGTGCTAGCAGGGACTGAGCTCTGCAATCGGTTCACTCCTGAGGACAGGGTGCTGCTCTTCAGTGTCCACTAAGATAAGGTCCCAGGGAGACTGAGCAAGGAAAGGCCTCCCGGAGACTGCAGCTGGGGAGACAGAGAAAACACAAAGATTATCCTGCTCAGGTAGAAGCATCGGTGCCTCATTAAGAACTTCCCCACTTCCAGGGCAGGGGCTCCTCCCTGCTACCGTCGTGCCATGGACCATCTCCTGCTCGCCTTCCACTTCCCTATTCCCAGTGGGGTTTCTCGTGGTTGCCCCATCACTGTGTCACTGTCATACAGGGTTTGTGCTTGGGGAGGAGGTGACAGAGACAGGTGGAGACAGGGTGTGGTGGCTTTTCCTTCCCTGTCCACTCCTGTGTGGGTGAGCACGCTCCCACTCACCACGGGGCATCTCAGTGCGCACCCTGATGCTAGCCGCTACCTTTTCCAGAGAGACGGTCATCATTTTGGTGAAGACGCTAAAAGTTCATGACTTCCACTGAGGTGTGACGGAAGGAGAAAGAAACCGATGAACCCAGAAACACGGGTTTTCCAGCCCTGTCCCTGAAGAACGCACCCACTGTGGGGTTTCCTCACTTGGCAAGTGACTCAGCACCTCACGGTTTTCATTTCCCCATCTGCATCCTGAGAGAACAGTTGGTCACAGAGCTACTCGGGGTGAGAGACAATTAATATTGGTCTCAGTACTTGGTATAGAGTACTGACATGGTTGGTAATCATCAAATAACATGGAGTGCTTCTGTAAACATCGCTTCTAGAAAAACATCCACTTGCTCCACAACAAACTTGCCCTAGAAAGCTTTATTCATTTCTCTCTCTTTTATTCCTCTTTTTTCTATTTTCTACGCTGTTCCTAAGATCTTGCAAATTTCTTGTCACTGCTGTCTCCTCAATGCTTTTGGCTCTGCAGAGTGAAGCTCTCTTTTTTAAATGAGTTTCTCAGATCTCTAATTACTTGATGTCTTAGAGAACCAAATAATTTTATGAAAGGAATGATGATATATATATATGTATTGCCTCCCAGATATTTCATAGCTCTTCAACAAATATCTGTATCCTTGCCTGAGGAAAGTGTTTGTCTCGTTGGTATTTGAATATATGTGTTTGTTTGCATATTTCTGGGACTTTCCCGTGCGACTATTAACACCGGTTATTTTTAATATCTATCTTTATTTATATAACAAGAAAAAAGCCCTCTTCCACAGAAGTATGTTTTATATTCTTTCTTACTCGGTCTGTGCTGCTATAACAGAATACTTGAGATTGGCAGTCTGTAAAGAGCAGAAATTTCTCTCTCAGGCTGGGAGGCCGGGAGTCCACGACCAATTTGCTGGCATCTGGTGAGGACCTTCTTGATGTGTCCTCACACGGCAGGAGGCAGAGGGCAGAAAATGGGTGAACTCCCTTCCTCGATTCCTTTTAAGACCGTTAATCTATTAATGCTGGCAGAGCCCTTAGAATCTGCTTCCTGTAGGGTTCACCTCCCAACACTGTTGCATTAGGAATTAAGTTTCTAACACATGGATCTTGAGGGACATGTTCAAACCACAGCACACACAGAGAGACAGTCTGTTGAACTGAATACATGTGATACACATTTAAGCTTATACTGTGGATTTTAAATGGTACCTAGGCAAGAACATCCAGACCGATGTAGTATAATGTGTGCAGAGAATTCCAAAGTGCACGCACTTCGCTACATTAAGAGATAAATTGCTTGTTTCATTCAAAAATATAAAATATTTAGAATATTTGTGATGTCAACACATTTTGTCAGAGTCTAAGGTAGAAAGCTTTGACCTTTTAATTAAATAATTGAACTCGGCATTCTTTCTGTCACAATGCATGCTTGTATTATCACACAATTAACTGGAGGTTTTATATAGTTTAACTCCAACTTTGGGCATAAGATTAAGGCCTTAGCAAATGGAACGGTGGCTGCAGGCAGTCACAGGCTACTCTATGATTAAGCTTTTATATTAAATGGTGTACTCTAGATGTTCCACAAAAGTTCCCATTTGACAGATTTTAATGTGTTAAAATTTACTTTTAGCTACAATTCCTTTTCATTGATTTTTTTAAAAAAAAAACAGAAAACATAAATAAAAGCTTTTTATAGATCCTTTGGGGAGTCTTGCATAAAGTTATGCAATACAAGGTTTAGATTTCTTGAAAAACTATGCTTAGGAAGAACAATTAGTGCTTATCTGTGAAATCACACTGGTTGTGAGGTTTTAACGTCATCATTCATAGCCCAGAAAAGATTTGTCACTGATGTTTCTGCCTCTGAACATAGTCACTATGTCTCTACATAGCATATTTCAAATGGTACTTAAAATCTTCACTTCCTTGACTCTAAATTTGTGGTCCAAGTTGTGTCTGCTCAGGCCTGGCAGAGGTGTAGGGACTCCAGAGGCATGCTCTGCTCGGCAGGGAGGGGAGGTGGAGGCAGGCATGTGGGTTAAAGTCCTGGCTCCACACTGACCCAGCGGAAGCACTTGGGCAAGTCTCTAGGACACAGTTTCTCCATCATTAAATGTGGATCAGGGAAGAGGGGGCATCTGTGTGACCCTAACACCTTTTACACCCACGACACAGTCAAATTCCATGAAGGGGAAGAGCAGGAAGTGAGATTCAAGATTGTTTAAATCATTAATCAAATTGGAATTCAGATGCTGAAAATATATATATTCTAGTTATTTTTCTTAATACTTTCAAGGCATTGAGCCCATTGCTTAATATCCTCCCCTATCATGTGGAGAAGAGTAAATAATTACAATATGTTTCCACATCAGAGCATGGCTTTGAACAGAAAATAAGCTCAAAATCTTCATACCCTCCTCACCACTCTTCTGTCTCTCTTTATGTCAAACACTGGACTTAATTCGCAAAGTTTTAGACACAGTTCTTACATCTACACACCAAACACATGGATGCAGGACTGTAATATAATTTTTTAATGCTTTTCCAATAGTGTCTGTGCATAATAGATGTTCTATCAATTCACAAGTAATAAATAATCTGTCTCATCTCTACTCAATCCTAGTCTGTCTTGACATCAGCCGCCAGTTCCACCCCCATTTGACAGCCCTGGGATGACCCAAGGTGGTGCCTCCTCCAACTTCCTCTCTCTGACCACTGTCTCCTCTTCTTCCGGTTCGCTGACTCCAGTATTCCCGCTGGAAACTGAGAATCACAAATGCTCCAAAACTCCGTAGTTCTCTAATGTCCTCACGTTCCATCAACATTCACGCCATCTCCTCACTTTCTTATTTTTTAAAAAAATTTTTGTCTTTTTACAGACAGGATCTTGCTGTGCTGTCCGAGCTGGAGTGAAGTGGCTATTCACAGGCACCATCATAGCTCCCTACAGCTTCAAACCTCTGGGCTCCAGGGATCCTCCTGCCTCAGTTTCTCAAGTAGCTGGGACCACAACAGATGCAAGTCATGGCGTCCAGCTCCACCATCTTGTTTTACCTTATCCTCATTTAAAGAAGAAATCCTCTAAAATATGTGCAGATGCCCCTCTCCAAATTCTTACCTATCAATTTTCTAATACAACCTCTATCCCCAACACACTACTACTAAAAGTCATCTTTCCCAGGCCACCACTGATGTAGGAGAGGTTAACATTCATGCGTCTGCCCTCGCTCAAATTGGCCTTGCAGGGGTATTCAACACATTTGACCTTCCTTGCCTAATTAAAATGTTTTTTTTTCCCCATGAAATTCATGATATTAAACTCTCCTGGTCCTTGCCCTGCCTCATTGGTCACTTCTCACCAGTGTTCACTGTTCGTTGTTTTTTTCTAGTAGATCTCTGATGGCTGGGTGACCCCAGAGCTCCCTTCCAGCCCATTCTTCCAGTTCTCTGTCCACTCCGCTGCCCAGCCTGGCCCACCCAGTCCTTTGACAGTGGAGATAGTCAATTCGCTAACGGTGTTCAGCTTCACGACTTGACTTCCCAATTCTTGGCTGATGCGCAGATCTCTGCACTCTGCCATCTCTTCCATACCCCCGCGATATTTACAAAACAAAGACACTCCATACTCAAAAACAAAATTATAAAAGCTGATCTTTTGATGAAATCCCTTTCACATACAATACCAAAATGTTCAGTCCCCAGACTTTCCAATCTCAGTAAATGACTTACCCGTCTGCCCGGTTCCCAAAACAGCCGCAACGTGAAATTCTTTCCTGAGATGTTATCGAGCCTCACATTTGTCCTGCTCCCAAGCCATCAGGATATTTTATTGGTTCTCTCTCTAAAACGTATCCTGTATCTGTCTATTGCCTTCCAGCTTCATTGCAGATAGTAAACTAATAATGTTCGTCCTAGATTTCTTATTGAAAACTAATAATAGAAACTCTCTCCCCACTGGAAACTCCCACACTGTATTCCAGTCTCCTGACCCCTAGTTCTAGTGTTCCTATTTAGCACGTTTCCATACGCCTTACACGTTATTGCAAGGTGAAATTGCCTGTGGTCTCATCATATAACCCATCGGTCATCAAGTTATAGCCCACCGACCAACCGGTCCAGCAAATATTTTTAGGAATGAAGTTTTATTGGAACACAGCCATGACGATTGATTTATGTATTGTCTATAGCTGATTTTGTGCTATAACAGCAGAGTAGAGCAGTGATGATCGAGATGCACATAAGCCTAAAATATTTGCTGTGGTCCTTTCCTGAAAAAGTTTACTGACTCCTAATATATCCTGTATGACGTCTCCATTTCATGCAACATACAAATGGGGTACTGCGATATGATATCAGACTTACAGACGTCTGGGAGTAAAGTTGTAACTTTTTGTCAAAGGCAAACATTTTAGGTCTTCCTACAGCTCTCAACTCCTACCTCTACCTTTGGGTGAATGCTTATCACAGGGCAGAGCGAGGCGAGCGTTCCCGGCGTCCACGGCATCTTCTCGGTGAGCACACCTGTGTCAGTAGCTGCCCAACCCCGTGGCTTTCCACGTGGGAAAAAATGTTGTTAATCCTGAATAAATGGGGGCAGGGGGAGATGCTGAACTCAAGGAATTAAACTGGTACATTTCAGTCTTGAAGGAGAATTTGAGGAGTTCCCCCCGTTTTTTTTTTATTATTTAATTTTAATCCGCTGTATTTCCTGAGTCTTCTTCCAGTTTTCTGCCGTGAACGTGGTTAAGACACAGCCCGCGGCTCTGCTTCAGAAACCCCGGCGGCTGTGTTTGTCAAGTTAACAGAAAGAGAGAGAGAGAGAAAGAAAGAGAGAGAGAGAGAGAGAGAGAGAGAGAGAAGACAAACTTGGCCACCGGATTAGATTTATAATGTAATAAAACAAATACACATCAGCTTGTTTATGTTATTTATTGACAGCTTCACCCAGTAATATATTTTTTTTCTTAATGCTCTGCATGTTTCTCTCATTTCACTTATGTTCTTTGGCTTCTTTATGGAGTCAGAATAAAGTAAGGAATAAGTAAATTAATGAGTTTGTATTTTGAAGTTTATTTTTAGGTACGTCAATATACTTTGACCAATAAGCCGAGGTGCAAAGAAATGCCGTGCATTGGCCTTGCCCACAAAGTCCCCAAAAGTAACACGGTTCCTCAGATCGTCCAGAAACAAGAGTATTGTCCCCTCACCTGCTTTTGCAAGTGAGTGTCTTCTTTCCTCTCACAGGGATGGGTGGGGCGTGGCGGTGCGTTAGTTTCCCACTGCAACTCCACGTGACACACCTGTGCTGCTGCTAACAACAGATGTCACCTTCAGCAGGCAGAAGCCTGTCTGTCTGCATCGGCTGTCAGCCCCACTTGCAATATACGATTTTTGGAAATCAGCTTTCATTGTGGGCCTCCAGTGAACTGAGTCAGTTTCTACAACGTTGCGGCCTCTTGAGTCATACAGTAAAATAAGTCATCGACAGATCTGACATTATCCCTTAACCATTAAGTCTACATTATATATTTTTATAATAAAATGGCATGGTGGAAAGAGGAAGCTCTCTAGTGGAAAGACACGTGTTTAGATTCTATTGTTCATATTTTAGCGGATGTGCTACCTTGGGCAAAATACTTCATGTCTCAGAAATATGCTTTATGTTTTTTCACCAATAAAATGATAATGACCCATTAAAACTGGCTTGGGAATCAAATCATATAATATATCAAAAGTGCCTTGTAAAATACAAACCGTATATTATTAAATCAAACAAGGTATAAAACAATTTTATTATGAAAATAAATATGATATGTTTAAAAAATAACATTCAACAGCATGGTAGATCGTACAACACAACAAGGGACCTTTTTCCTAAACTAGGGGAGCGTTGCTATTAGCAGCTTTTCAGAAACTTTTCTCTTTTAAAAGTAATCTTTTGTCAGAGATATTGTTTGGCAGATGTTGACATTCTTTGATTAATATATTTAAATAGGAAGCTATTTTGCCATTGTATACAATGCATTTGTTATTCATAAAATCTTTCCCAAATGAAAGGCACTAAAAATTCTGCCCTTTTTTTCAGTTAAAAGAAAGGAAATTCAATAGCACTATATGTATTGTGCAGTTTCTCATTTCATAAATTGATATTAAATAGCTACTGAGCCACAAACACCAGAGCGTGGTAAGAAGAATAGCAGTCCCCTCGAAGGTGTCCCTGTCCTCCTCCCCGGCAAGTGCGGGTGTGCTAGGTTGCACAGCAAGGGGAGTTAAGGTGGCAGAGGGGGCCAAGGTTGCTAACGCCAGCCCGCAAACTGGAAAGAACGTCTGGAAATGGAGAGCAGAAATGTCAGTGTGAGAGGATGTGATGGAAAAAGACTCAGTGGGTTCCTTTTGGCTTTGACGAGGGAAGGGACGCCGTGGGCCAAGGAATGTGGGTTCCTCCGGAATCTGGAAAAGGCAGGGAAGCAGGTTACCCCTACAGGCTCCAGAAGACAAGGCACCTCCCCACATGTGGATTTTAGCAGGTGAAATCCGTGTCAGAGTTCTGACCTACAGGACCACGGATGAAGGATGATCCCTTCCCTCGCCTTTGCCAGCAGCAGCAGGAAATTAAAACACAGAAGCACGTGGATACTGGGTTTGAAATTGTTTGAAGTTCCTGAATGCTATGCACATTCTAAAAATCTCACACAACAAAAGAAAATATAACAATTGAAATCAGCTATACCTGAGTGAAAGAATCTAGTTGTGCAGACACTGCTAGATTTTTCACTTGAGCACATCACAGGGAGAACAATATACTTGCAATATACCCCACAGCCATGTCAGTGGCACCATCAAAAGTCCCACAAAGTCTACCCTTGGCAATAATTTTCTGTCTTGACTTCATTGATAGTCTCCTAGCTCTGATTACTCTCCTCCAATTCCTCCTGTTTTTTCCTAAATGAAAATATCAGATTCCCATGTCTCATGTCAACATCTGTGCTTTTCGCTGATGTCTTCTTCTTTTTCAAGGCTGCAAGAACCCCTCCCATCTCGATGGAAATCAACTCCTTAAGCCCCCAGCCCTGGTATCTCTCTCCAGCAGAATTCCAACCTCTCCACCTGCCCGTGGGCAGCCTCCCCCCACCGCAGCCCAGCTACCGTGTCAATCTCTGGAAGCGAAACTGCCACATGCCCTGAATTAAACCCGCAGCCCCACCTCTGCCTGCATGTTGTTTACTCCGGTGTCTTGAGGAACATCACCTGTTTCCTCCAAGTCACCGCACCAAGCATCTCAATGTTTTGAATCTCTCCTTCCATATCTAATCAGCCCTAAACGCCATTCCTGCAAATTCTCAAATGACACTCATTTATTTTCTATTTTAAAATTACACCGGAGAGCCTTATTTTAGCTGGTCTTCTTACTGGTCTTCCTGCCTTCTGCCACTTCTTGTCCTAATCAGCGCTATATTCTGTGTCCAGTGTAATTGGGAGGGCATTTCTATTTGGCCCCCAAATGTTCATGCTTTTTCCACTGTCCCCAGACAAAGTGCCAGCTCTTGGCAGTAACATTCCACACTTCCACAGCATTGAGCTGAATATATGTTCATGTATGTCTCCAATTGTTGTTTGTCTCGGGATTCATTTATACTATCAAAAACTATTGAGGACTCCACAAAGCTTTTATTTATATGTGTTATAGCTACAGATAGTTAGAAGTTAAAGCTAAAAATTTTAAAGTCTTTATTTATTAATTCAAGTCAAAGTCATGACATCTTCATTATATATGAATATAGCATATTTGTGCAAAAAAACTTATATTTTCCAAACAAAAAAGATAGTGAGAAGAGTGACATTGTTTTTGATCTTGGAAAATCTCTTTAACATCTGGCTTTGTAGCTGACAGCTGGGTTATCATATATGCTTGCTGATTCAATCCATTGTCACACATTAAATTGATCAAAATACATACAGAAAATCCAGTTTTACACAATTAAGTACTTGGCAAAGGAAGGAATATTTTAAATAGGCTTTCAGATGTTTGTGAATATCCACTTAAATTAAAAAAAACAAAATTCAACAAGTGGTAATTTCTTAAAGGTTACTTGCAATGTGAAATCTGAAACTATATCAATTAAGTTTTTATGCTAATGTTACCTTAAATCACCTCAGTCCGTTTTGAAGTTCAAATGGATCATTTGTCTATACCGACTTGGTCATTTATAACGTCATGCATGGTTCATTAGAAAATATTGTTTTATTGGGTTATGCAGATCTTCTCACATTTCATTATATAACATCTAGAAACCATATTCATTAGTATCACTCCTGGGCTTATCAAAAAGTTTTTCAGTATTGGGATACTGTTAGGGTCATGGTGGCACACATCAATTTTCCCAAATACTGAATTTTGCTGGATGGTTTGATGTTTATCACAGGCAATCAATATTGTCACTTGTTTTCCTTGGAGCATCAGAGTTATTCCACTCATTGTTGAGAAAATTTCTGCCAAATATCTCAGCCTGAATGGCCATCGCCTGTCTATGAGCTCTTCTAAGTGAAGATGGTCCTCCGTGGAAAGTGTCTAGGTCAGGTTACAGCTCAAACAACCACAGAAGCTTTTTTCCTCAAGAAAACCATTGTACGTCACTGAGATTTCAAACTGGCAAATCCACTTGACCACAGCCCCCGGGTCTCTCTCAAACTTTAATTTTCCCTCTGGAAAATCCCTGTTCTGAATAAACAGAAGCCTTTAAAGTCACTTCCTAAAGATTTGGGCTCATCTAGCCCATTAAGCTGATCATCTTTGTTTCAGTATATGAATTGTTTTTCTTCTCTCCACTGTGGCTCTGGCATTCACCAGCCACAAAGTACCAAGTGCCCGGGCCGGGGGCGGGCGAGGGGTGCTGTGACCAGTAAATTAGTCCCTTTTGCCTCCAGCGAAGACCTGTCCATCAGTCCCCGTCCGAGCTTGTGAGAGGGACTTCAACAAGCTCAGACGCTGTGCAGGCTCAAGTGACTACAAAAGCGAGAGGTTTCAAACCGCGTATTTTAAGAACTGGTTTAAAAAATTCTGACGCCTTAGCTTGATGAAAACCAGGCTGAGGAGAAAATACGAACTAACTTCCTATGTCAACAACAATCAAGTGGAAAGGAGAATTAGACTCGTGCTCTCTGGCTTGAAGGATTTAAATCCAGACCAATGGATGGAATGTCTTAGGAAAATTTTCAGTTCTGTGTAAAATGTAACTATCGAAGCGTTTAAGTTGTCCAGAGATCGAAAGGAGATACTATGTTTTCTGTTAACCCAAGAAGAAAAAATTGTTTAGTAATTACCGTGAGATAAGCAAAAGTGCTGGACTTTTTGTTCTGTTCTGTTTGTTTTATTGCTATTGTTATTGTTGTTCCACAAAAAGCTAATGAGGAAGATAGTTATATTCTCAATGTTCAAGGTAAAACACGGGCGTGGGAAAACCAGACACATCACCCTGGTTCTTGCTGCTAAGCGACGGCGGAGCCAGGATGCAACCGTGTCTCCCATCTGCATCTCGCATTCCCTTCCCCCGCCGTCCTCTAGCCGAGGTCCACTCTGCATCACTGCTCCTTTTCTGTGGGAGGATCTCAGAACACGGTGTGAATAGACTACGAAAATTCAGATTTAGACAACTACATGTCCTGGGTATTGATGATCCCGAGGAGTTTGGGGCCAAATCCGAGGATTCTGTGGATGGGGCTGTGTGGGGACCTGGAGGAACCCTGCCACTCAGGGGCCACTCGTCTGGGACCCGCGGGCTGAGTGGCAAACCCGAGCGCTGCCCGTTTGCTGCTAAATACACGAGCTCTGTCATCAGTTGAGCATGAAACAGCTCTGATCCCCGGCTCGCAAATTTATTTCAGGTGTTTTATGACCTTTGAGAATTCAGTAGCAAGTATTATATGGACCCAAATCTGGAAAAAGGGACATAGATTCTGATCCGTTTATGTTGCGGTTTCACCCACATTATTAAAAATAAGTGGCTCGTCAGATACCAAGCGGGAGCCCACAGGGACAATTCTCCATAGGGAGAAGCACAGTGGCAAGTTCTGGTTGTTTCTGGCTACTGGTTGCCTGCGGACCTGAACCCAAACACAGTCTTCCATGGGATAAGCTCTGGATCAAGCCAAGGTTGGAGGGACAAGAGCACTCATAATTGGACCTTGAATGTTGTCTGGTTAGGAGAATTAAAGGGTCTTTGAAGAGACACCAGTGGCTCCCAAAGTCCTCTCCGCAAGCGGGGTGTCTACACGGCGCTACCCACTGCAGAACTGCCGGGCGTCTGGGAGCAGGGGGCAGATGGATGCTCACAGCTACTGGCTCCAAATCTCCTGAGGCCAAATAGTTTCTAAGATTCTCTAGGGATTATTTGTTCAGCGCTTGACACTGTGAAACACTTTCATCCACTCACATATGTGTCAGCTCACTCTACACACCGCTGGGAGGAATGCAACAGAAGGAACATTGAGCCTTTGCCTTCGAGCACTTGTCCTTTCATGGGGGAAAGAAATAGAGAGAAAAGAAGAGAACCAGGATGTCTCAGCAGCCTAAAGGAGACGTTAGGAATTACGGAAATTTATTATGGAAAGCATTACTTATTATGAAAACTTAGTAATAGCAACAGGAATTTTCAGTAGTGGGCTCTGCCTTATACCTCAAGTTGTGGCCGGCTCAAGAATAACAAGCAGGTCCTACCCTGATGTGGCTGGTGAGGTATTGTGGACACAGCAGGTGATTTGCTTAAACCACCCGGTAAGTGATAACACCAAGGTGGTGAGAAAGAATGCCCGACCCCAAAGCCCGTGTTCTTTACGATCCCCTATGTTGGAAGGGATTTCTCTGGCCATGAGGTCATTCATCACAGATTCTTTTTTATTGTTGTTGATTCCAAGGTCAAAGTGGCAGAAGTTCCTCTCCACTGACACGTTCCCAAGGAAATACGGAATTTGCAAATGCCCTGGCTTCTTCCTGAGGGCCATCTCCATCTAATGTGCTATCACACGCACATCTGTCGGGGCTTGTTGGTTCCCTACCTATTTTCAGTCCTGAGAAGGCATTTGTAAAGTGCTCACAGCATGTGGAGCCTATCAGAAAACGTTCACCACAGGTATCTTAGATGTGTTCCAAAGTAACCAGCACCCTCATTTATAGATGTTTAAGATGGTGCTACACAGCAGTTGTTTATTTTCTTAATGCTTTATCTTTATAACTCCTTGACTAAATTTAAAGTACTAGAAAACAGACAAAATTTTTTCTTAAAATCATAAATATAAGTAAATAATAACCCCACTGAGTCTGCCAAGTTACTATTCAGAAATTATTTTTAGTTTTGTTTTTCTTATTGTTTTACTTAGGCATTATTTCTCAGTATTTGTTTGTATAATTTTATGTGTAATTACATAACAAGTTTAATGACTAAATTTGAAAACATAAAAATGTGTAATCATTAAGCTTACTCTAAATCATCAGAACAATGCTTGAACTTGGGAAGACTTTCCTCTAAAAGCCAAAAATCTCCCTGAAGAAGCTAAGACAAACTAATTTGTTAAAAACAGAAGATGCGTTTATAATTTACGGGGAAATTTTCTATGAACTATTTATCTGAGCTTCTCAGAGTTGTTCAAGATAATTTCCTTCTTGGAAGACATCAGACAGGCAGTGTCGGAAACGCCTCTTATCAAAATATTTCCCACAGGTATTGATGTGGTTCTAAGTACTTCAGGTCTTTCAGACGGAGTCATCTGTTCCTTTGATTCCCTCTGACTAAGGCCGAGATTCGTGAATACCTGGTTATTTGCTTTCTGATGCATCAGAGACAGGACTAATCCAAGTCTCGTCTGACTCATCCTGTCTTCCTTGAACGACAAAAATAGCGACTGCTGTTGTGTTTACCGCGTTCCTGCTGGGTGTTCCCTGAGGTTCCGCACACCGGTTCTCATGAGCAAGGCCTGTAAGGTCCCTGTGTCAGAGAGACAAAAGCGTGAGAGAGCGAAAGACAGGAGCAGGCAGAGGCACCGTGGAAAGAGCAGCTGAGTGCACCTGAGACTTGAACCGTTGAGGAACAGGAGTGGTGGCCACAGGACCCTGCTCTCTCTCGGCATGGCAGCTCTGGATTGGCCCAGGAAGCCTGACTGGTGCGGAGCACACAGCACAATCACCATCAGCCTGGAAAGTAAGCAGTGACATGTGTCGGCAGTGAAGCTGACATGACCCATCCCATGGTCACGCGGGCCACTGTCTACGAACACTTGCTAAGCATATTCTTGTGCAAAGCACTAAGTTTTGGGGTGCAGACATGGAAACCTGTTCTTTAACTCAGTGAGTTGATGGCCTGAGAATGGGGAGAGGAAGTGCTGGGAGGTGATAAGACAGCACTGAAGTGACTTGCAGAAGTCAGCAGAATAAACTAGTCTCAGAGAAATAGTGAAAAACTCAGACATCACAGAGGAACTAGCAAGTGACTGAACGCAGAGCTGGGGAGACAACGCCGTTCTACAGAGTGCAAAACAGTTCGACATGGTAATAAAAAAGATTAAAGACATAGGGCTAGGACAGATCAAATCCCTCTAAAAGTTAAAAGTTATCTAAACATTTGTACTATTTTCCAGTATCAAACACTTAGGTATTAGCTAAATTTCCATATAATTGTCCATGGGGGGTTGGGTCCAAGACTCTTGTAGATACTACAATCTGCACGCGCTCAAGTTCCTGGTACAGAATGTTGCAGTGTCTGCTTGTAACCTGTGCACACTCTCCCATATACTTTAAATCATCTCTAGATTACATATAATATCTAATACAATGCAAATACTATGTAAATAGTTTTTTTTTTTTTACTGTGTTGTTTAGGGAATAATGACAAAAAAAGTCGGTACATGTTCAGTACATATGCAACCTTGCGGGGGGCTGGAATATTTTGAATCCATGTCTGGCTGCATCTTCAGATGTAGCCCACAGATACAGGGTGCCAGTAATCGCCTGTTTCTTTGAGAGATATAAATATGATTGTAAGAAACTATTCCTGCCCTGAGGTGCTCACATTTTGGGGCAAAGGATTGTAAATATAATGGAGTGAACAGTTTTGCCAACCCATCCTCTGGAGATTTCACGTGACTTAACTCCCAATAATTCATTGAGGCCGTTACTACTATCCCCTTCATTTATACGAGTAAACCGAGGCATAAAGTGGTAGGCAACGTGCCCAGTATTCATCGTTTAGGAAAGAACAGGATTTGAATTCAAACAATCTGGCTTCAGAACGCATCTCCTTAACCACACATTTTTATGTGTGTATTAGGTATGTTACTATATAGTTCGATATGTGCTTCTGTATGAGAGACATACACACACACATATAAAAACTCATATAAGCACACACATATCCACACGCACAAATGGGACATTGGATATTCTGCTCTAGGGTTATGATGTGGAAGCTTAGCATGCAGAACCCTACCACCCGGGACCACCCATGCTTCCGCTGTCACCCGCTGGGTGACATGCCACCTGTCATGCAGGAGTATTCGGGTTCTCCCACTCCACCCCACCTTTGCTTCCATGTTTTCCTGCCTTGCCCGTCACAGGACAGCTCTCTGTTCTAAGCCAGTGGCGTTCTCTTCATCCTTCTCACTTGCCCTAAGTTACCCCGAACCTTCTCCAAGAAAAATAATTAATTCCTCTGTTCTTCCAAACTCTTGTGTATATCTTATGACTGTACTATTTGTCACATACGAAGGTTCATATCTGCATTGTATTTTCACTGCTGCCTATAAACTTTCTGAAGGCATTTTGTTTCTCTATCCTGCGTAGACAGTACAGGGTAAGTGCGCGATAGGAGTTGGCTGAGTGATAGGAGCTCGTTGATCTTTCCTTACTTGGGCTGATGCTGGTGGTGACGGCAACACTCCTCTGCCCAGGAGACTGAACGTTAAATCTATGCTTTGGTGTTGCAGCTGCATTTTTAAGGCGTTGACATGCTGTCTCCTCTTTCCATATCATTTCTGTTTTTGTTTTCATTTTTGCGTCGGTGGTTTTGTCTTTAGATTTTATTCAATTGCACAAATATTTAGTTAAGTCCTGTAAAGTTTCTAGGAATTTTGGCAGGTTCTGGGGATAAAAAGAAAAACAAAATGTAGATGCTAATCCCAAGACGTGTATAATCTGGAAGGGGATTCACACTTGTAAACAATAATCACAGCAGAAGGTGGTGGATACAAGAAATGAAGTGAAAAGGGTGATTAATCGTCTGGAGGGATTAGGAGGAGCTTTCTAGAAGTGTTGACACCTAAGCAGAGTGTTGAAGAATGAGTTGTTAACCAGGTTTCCAAGGAGGGTAGGGCTGTCCACACATCCTCAGGGCCTCTTTGTAGACCAATCCCTTGCACGCAACACACAGATTTTCTTTCTTTCTTTTCTTTTTTTTTAATTTTATTTTTTCCTGTGTTTAATTAAAGTGAATTTGCATTTTGAGGGGAAGTACAGAATGGCATATAAAATCAGGTTATTTATTTATTTATTTATTTTTGTAGAGGTTCTTTTATTTATTTGTTTGTTTGTTTTTTTATTTCAGGGTATTATGAGGGTGCAAACATCTTGGTTACATTGTATGTCTTTGCCTCACCCTAACGAGGGTTGGAGGCTTGCCCTTCTCCTCTACAATTTTTGTTTTCCTTTAAATTTTTAAAGGCATTTTATAATTTTGCTCTCGAGATATTAGCAATGGTGAGCTATGCTCTCTCAGCGAGTATTGTGGATAATTAGTATGAAAGTAAGAAAAGACAACAACTGAATTTGCTATGAATATAATGAAATTACAAATATAGTAGATGATGGAGTTGATGTAATGTGTAGGTCGTAGATGTAACGTGGGAATTATAATTTTGCCATTTTTCATTTACAGTTTTGGACGGAGAACATGTTTCAGGACTCGATTACTTAGACAAGCCCCAGGATAACCCCGAGGCTGTGGCCGTCCCCACCCGGACTGCCAACGAGTGCTCCGGCCACACACGGAGGGCGGAGGGACGGACCTCAGCACAGAGAAAATGCACAGCAGCAGATACACGTGAAACAGCCTTATTTATTAGGAAACCAAGTGGATTTTTATTCTACTGGAAAATAAATAGAAAAGGCAACTGCCAGAGACTCACAGACTGCCCCTGTCATGAATTAGTGTCTGGTTAGTTCTAGAGATTTGCTTTGCTTGATGCAAGTCTGTGTTTCTTTCTGTATGGTCTCCTTGATTTCTTTCCTTGTCTGCGATTTCTCTCTTGTGTGCTTTATTCGAACACCCTCCGCGACTGGTGCAAACTGGCATTTACTTTGTGTTTTGGTTCTTAGTGTCTGCTGCAAGCCAGCAGTGGCCTTCTTTGTCCTGTTGTGCTCCTGCCTCGCCCCCCACTTACCACCACCGCCCCCTGCCCGGCCCCAAGAACGCTGCTGCCTGCTGACATCTTGCGAAGCTGGGCCGTCCATCCCTGCCCAAACTGGAGGAAATGAAGGCTTAATATCTTTACCTCTGGAAATCCCATTATTTAAGTAGAAAAAGACATTCTGACTTAGGATCACCGGAAAAAAAAAGTTTTCGTTGAGAATAAAACAAAATTATTTTCTACATTCTGATTGTTTTCATTTCCTTAGATAATTCTTTAGCCAGAAAATCTGCCGTATTCCAAACAATATCAACTTAAGGCTAGCTCCTTTTGTTTCTTAATTTTTTAGAAAGAAGAGGCATATTTTTTAAGATGGTAATAACCCTTAAATGTGACTTGCTTCAAAGAAAAAATAATTTTTCTCAAGTATATTCTAAAAAATTAAGAAACAAAAGGAGCTAGTCTTAAGTTGATATTGTTTTGGTCGGGCGGGTGGGAGTGGGGAAGAGGGGATGGGTATATACAAACATGAGTGAGATGTGCAATGTTTGGGGGATGGCCACGCTTGAAGCTCTGCCTCGAGGGGGGGCAAATAACGGTAATATTTGTACCCCCATAATAATGCTGAAATAAAAATAAATAAATAAATAATGAAATGCAAAGTAAAAAAATAAAATAAAAAATATGCCTCTCTCTCACAATTCAAAAAGAGTAGTTTACATTAAAGAACATACTACCTATTCTGAATGCACTGAAGTTTTGTATAGTAAAATATCTGTATTATTTTGTTTAGGTATTAAAGTCATCCATGGCATTGCAATGGACTTTATGTTTTTGTCCCCCCAAAATCCGCAGGTTGAAATTCTAACCTCCAGTATGGTGGTATTAGGAGGTGGGGTTCTTGGTGGGTGATTAAGTCATGGAGGTGGAGCCCTCATGGATGGAATTAGTGCTCTTATAAGAAAGAACACAGAGAGCTCCCTTGCCACCTGCCTGCCACGTTAGAATACAAGAAATCAGCTCCCCATGAACCATGAAGTGGGCCCTCCCTGGACTCCGAATCCTAGATTTCTAGCCTCCAGAATTGTGAGAAATACATGGAAGTTGTTTAAGCCACCCAGTCTATAACATACTCTTAAATCAGCCCAACCTGCTGCTTTAAGACAGGTGCCAAATGATTGAAATCATTAGAACAATTAAAACTGTTTTACTCATATATGTATGTTTTTGCTAATTGCATGCTAATATGTATTATTTTAAAAGCATCCGGAATTTAATAATAAAAAAGAAGGCAACAGCTGTGTAGCATGTACACAATTATTGTCGATCCATTTATTATTATACCAACATACTATTTCAATCCTTTTTGAAATCAGTTTGAAAGCTTCGGGAAGATTTAGCAGCATAGGGCACGGTGGCTAAATCTGTATATGATGATTGCATGTTGTCAATATTTTGCTAAACCAAATGTTTAATTTTGGCAGGATTTTTGAGATTTTTTTTTAACGCTCGGTTTTAAAAATACGGTACAGTTTATCATTAAATTATTGAGGTCTCCCTTCCTAATTAGATTCCCATGTAAACTGTCACAAATGTTGCTGAAGAAATATTTCAGAAAGGAGATTGACCCACGCACACTGGTGTATTGTCAGGCACGTTTCTCGAATAGGTTCAGAGACTTGCTGCTGGTGGACCCCTCACCATCTTCAAGAGCGCTCTGAGCTCTTGCATCCCCCTCTCTTCTCTTTGTATAATCACACACACTTTCTCCCTGGCCCCTCTCAACAGTTCTCAGTGACAATTGTCATCAAGACAGTCTGGGGAGGTGAGTGATGAGGCCACGGGGGGTGAGGAGTGTTTAGAACAAGGGACCCTTACTGCATTTTGGGCCGTCACGGTCCTCACAAATGCCCCAGGGACATGAGTCTAAGTCGTTTCCACTAACAGTGAGGTGAAGCAGCCGCCTTCATAAAAACAGGCACTCTGTGGTTCTCCCGGCACATTGCAAGGACCATATTTGCTCTTGGGGCACAAACATGCAATCCAGGGGATCAGTCTGACACGAGCAATGCTTTGCCAATATGTTTGTATTTCTAATGTTTAATTAGGATTCCATACACTGACAACCTTAAACTTCCACAGCATAAAAGGACTTGCAGAATTTATTAAAGTAAGTATGGTTTTAAGCTTGATTTAAATCTTTAAAAGTAGAACCCCATCGAAGTCTTCCTAGCACTAATCATTGGCTCCTAGGTCCTAGAAGAAAAGAAAATATATTTTTTTTAATACACAGAGAGATTGGTTAGAAAATTAGCTAGAAGTGCAACTAAGTGGTTTGTTAATCAATAACATCTTTGAAGAAGCAAGGTTAATATAATTAGTATAATTAATATAATCCAGCTCGTGCACACTTGTAAAAGTCAAATCACTCATGCTTGGGTACAGGGATACCAAGGAATTACACTTCCTGTTTCCCTGCTGGATGAAAGGCCGACTGGAGAAGTGAGCATCGCAGCCCACGTGTCAGGGAACAGCTCAGCACCTGGCCGTGGCACATTCACCATTGACGTCTTTATGTTTCCAAAATAAAATGCACGTGCACATTTACATATCGCATTTTTAAAAAATCAGAATCCTGTGATTTTGGGTCATTCAGATTAAAGACTAGATAAACTTTAGATTTTTACCCTCAAAGGATAAAAGAGGGGTCAGTGAATTAGTAGTTGCTTCATAATTGTCAAGATAATAGAAATGATGACTGTATTCATGGATTTAAACATGAAGGTCATTATACAAGTACCCCTTTAGCCCTTACTGACTTCTAATTTTATCAAATTACATTAATCATATTTGGTTATCGATTTTTAAAAATTAATAATGTCCTCAAAAACAGTAACCTACCTGTCCTCCAATCAGATCTGTTACTGTAGATCCTGAAGCTGAGACTCTGGGCTGGGCACAGTCTGACCCAAAGCAACTTCCTACTGCTTGTGTTCCCCCTGCCTAAGCTCTGATCACGCTCACACCTGTGTTCCCCATCCACTCGCCTTCTCTTCCAGCCCTGGGGCTGGACACAGAGAAATCGCTCAGTGTGGGGAGCTGAGCTGTGTTTCCCACACGTATCCCTCCATCGTCAAGGTGCAGCTCACATGCCTCCTCCAGCATGAACTATCCACTGTCACTTTAGAATACCTTCCTCCCAGCCTCTCCTGTCATGCTGTCATGATAGGACACTCAACTGCCTTCTGTCCCCTGCTGCTCCCCAACATGCTTATTCACGCACATGCATCTGATTCTGCGCCAGGCCACGTGCTTCTCCAGGGAAGTATCGGTACATCTTCCTTGCATGTGGCCTGCTTGTGTTGGCTAGTCAGATATCAGAGAATTTTTTTCTCTGTCTTGTTTACTATTTGATCCCCTGCACCCAAAACAGAACCGGGCACAGAGTAGATACTCAATGACCATTTGGGGAATGAAGAGGAAAACCGTGGACTGTCCTGTATAGTTAGAATTTCAGTACCTGGCTGAGCTCTTTATATTCACACCCACAGAGGAGCCCTCTCTGGATAATGAAGGCGGGTGGGGGAGGGGCCAGCCTGGTACAAAGGTAAGGGGGAGCAGCCGGTGCTGATGGAGAAACTGAAGCGAGTTTTTCAGAAGATCTAGCCAAGCTCATTGACGAAGGTGACTACGCCAAACAACAGATTTTTAAGTGTAGACAGAAGAGGTTTTTATTGGAATGAGTTGCCATCTAGGACTTTCCTAGCCAGAGAGAAGTCAGTTCTTGGCATCGAAGCTTCAAAGGACAGGCTGACTCTCTCGCTAGGGGCCAGTGCAGCTGGTGACTTTCAGTGTAAGCCGATGCTCATTTAGTAGGCTGAAAATCCTAGGACCTTTAAGAATGATGCTAAATCTACGTTATCCGTGCCCTATAAATGGAAACACAAAAAGGCACATCTGCATGATTTACTGAATATTTTAAACCCACTGTTGAGACCTACTGGTCAAAAGGGAAAGATTTCTTTCAAAATGTTACTGCTTATTGACAATGCACCTGGTCACCCAAGAGCTTTAATGAAGATGTACAAGGAGATGAATGTTGTTTTCATGACTGTTAACTCAGCAACCTTTCTGCAGCCCATGGATCAAGAATTAATTTTAATTTTCAAATCTTATTACTTAAGAAATACATTGCGTAAAGCTGTAGCCGCCACAGATAGTGAGTGATTCCTCAGATGGGTCTAGGCAAAGTCAGTTGAAAACCTTATGGAAAGGATTCACCATTCTAGATGCCATTAAGAACATTTGTGATTCATGGGAGGAGGTCAAAATATCAACATTAGCAGGAGCTGGTAGAAATTCATCCCAACCGTAATGGATAATGTTCAGGGATCCAAGACTTCAGTGGAGAAAGTAACTGCAGATGTGGTGGAAACAGCAAGAGACCTAGAATTAGAAGTGGAGCCTGAAGATGGGACTGAATTGCTACAGTCTTACAATGAAACTTGAGTGGCTGAAGAGTTGGTTCACATGGATGAACAAAAAAGTGATTTCTTGGCCGGGTGAGGTGGCTCACACCTGTAATCCTAGCACTCTGGGAGGCCGAGACGGGAGGATCACTCAAGGTCAGGAGTTCGAAACCAGCCTGAGCAAGAGCAAGACCCCGTCTCTATGAAAAATAGAAAGAAATTAATTGGCCAACTAAAAATATATAGAAGAAATTAGCCAGGCATGGTGGCACATACCTGTAGTCCCAGCTACTTGTGAGGCTGAGGCAGGAGGATGGCTTGAGCCCAAGAGTTTGAGGTTGCTGTGAGCTAGGCTGATGCCACGGCACTCTAGCCTGGGCAACAGAGTGAGACTCTGTCTCAAAAAAAAAAAAAGAAAGAAAGAAAAAGAAAGTGATTTCTTGAGATGCAATCTACCCCTGATGAAGGTGCTGTGAACACTGTTGACATGACAACAAAGCATTTAGAATATTGCATAAACTCACTTGACAAAGCAGTGGCATCTCTAGCTATGAGGTCTGAGAGGATTGACTCCAATTTTGAAACAAGTTCTACTGTTGGTTAAACTGCAATCAAACAGCATCGCATGGTACAAAGAAATCTTTCCTGAAAGTAAGAGTCAATCAACGCGGCAAACTTCACTGTTGTCTTATTTCAAGAAATTGTCACAGCCACCCCAACCTTCAGCAGCCACCACCCTTGATCAGTCAGCAGCCATCAACATTGAGGCAAGACCTTCGACCAGCAAAAAGATGACAACCTGCTGAAGGCTCAAATGATCATTAGCGTTTTTTAGCAATAAAGTATTTTTAACTAAGATTTGTACATTTTGCTAGACATAATGCTATTGCACACTTAATAGACAATAGTATCATGTAAACATAATTTTTATTTGCACTTGGAAACCAAAAAATTGTATGATTCCCTTTATTGTAATATGTGTTTTATTGTGGTGGTCTGGAACCAAACTCGCAATGTCTCCAGGTATGCCTGTACGTGGAAATCTGGTTGCTCTGAAGGAGGCATTGATATATGAAAACATTCCCCTGGCTTATGCATGTTCTTTTGAAAGAAATTCTTGGTCTCTTACCTGAGTCTTCGAGAGAGTAAAAATATGCCACAAATGATGATGACTCAAGCTTTCTTGGTACCTTGGGCAAATAGGAAATCCTCTCGGGGCTTTTAATTTCCACATCTGGAAAAGGGTAGTTGAAATCGGACTATTTAATATCCAAGATTTTCTACAATTCTAAATTTTCTTTGGAGTAAATTTTCATCATCTGGTTTTATAGACTTAGGTTTATTGGAGTTGCATTAGGAATCAGTGTAGGTGGGGACAATTATACAATTTAACATATGTAAAAATACAGGTATAAAGATTATTATAATTACTTGCATGAACATGTTTTAGTAAACTGCATCTATAGACACTGAGGACTTTGCATTTATTTATCTCTTTTTCTCTTGTCTTCTGAGAAGCTTAGAGTTAACTGTGTGGCCCAATTCTTTGGACCAGTATAGAAACTGATGGTATTCATTTAGTGCATCAAATTCATCCTAAGGTTTTTTTTTTCCTCTCCTAAATTTTCTCTTAATTTTATTTTATTTAGTTTAGAAAGTCCTCAGCACTCTAACATTAATTTGTAAAAAAAAAAAGTGAGTCATCTTTTATATAAAAAATCATTGATTACTAGACATAGCCAATCTTATGAGGCAATGTAGTTACACATATTTACATATTTAAAAGTGAAAGTGGATGATGCTTCATTATTCACTAAGTGCCTTCCTTGGTGAATGTTCTTTTTAAAAATCTGCACGGTCATAACTATCTTATCTTCCGCTTGTTTAAATGAAAGTATAAATCGACCCTGAATCTCCGAGTAGTAGTAGTGAAATCTCCCAATATAGGTCAAATAGAATCTGTCTCAATCTTCCCATCTTGCAGCCCAGGAATCGGAAGTTTCTGTCGCTCATCCGGCGGCAGGTCTGACAGTGAATTCACTTGATTTATCCCTTCCTGTGGCAGATGCTCTTGCTTCCTTCTGAAATCACCTGTGTCGCACACACACGTGTTGACACTGATCTAGCCCTTGCTCTGTTATCTCTACATGTGTGTGAGTTTGCTGGACTTTATGCTTCAAGTCATGTCTAGGTGGAGTTGCAAATCCAGGCTCCTAAGGGACGCCCTTAAACAAAACAAAACAAAAAAAGTCTTTATGGCTAAAACTTGTATTAGAAGGAAAGATTGCCAGACTTTGTAGAGAAATGGAAATGAGAATGGTCTTTGTATCACTATTAATATTCACATTAATGTGTGAAGGAGTCAAAAGCTAGTCCTTGAGGGGGATTTAGGTCATTTAACAGAAAAGTACTTGTTACGCTGCCTATGACTGGCAGAACATACATTACTCACAAGAAAACAGGGAGTTCCTTATCTTTCACAAGATAATTCTGAAATGCCTCAGATAACGAAAGATTTATAAAAAGGCATTATGGAGTCAAGAGTAGAAAAAAACCCCACACGATTAAAGGTCTTTGTTACCTAACTTATTTCAAAAAAGAAAACACAGAGATTTGACCTTGTTTTCTTCACTATGCAAGTCAATGTTGTACCAGGTAGATACAAATGGAATTTTAAATGTAAACTCAGAGCCCCCAGATACAGCATTCTTTACTTCGCGTTGACATTTGATTAAATTAGACTGATCCATTTACAGATTAAATGATCCCCTTGAAGGATATTGGACAGGGTAACTGTTTTCATTTGAAGTATTAATTGTAACAAACTAACTCGTGGTGGCAGAGATATTTGCAAATCTGACACACGATGGTTTTAAATTCTGATTTTCAAGGGACAATTACTGGAGATAGGTTCTGCAACAGCATTCCTGAAGCCCTTTAATTGACATTTCTGTGTACCAGAAAGAAAAATCTGAGGAGATACACACAGGTGAGGATGTTTTAAGTGGTGTGATGAATTGTGTTATTTAGTAAAGTATTTGAGGGAAAATGTCAGTCAGTCTGTGGGTAAGCACGCAGGCACTGCTAAGATGAAGGAGAATTCACGTTGGAACAGTGCCTGTTGGGCAGGAGGAATAATATGAACCAGAAGATAAGCTCTAAATGCAGATGCTCACATGATTTACCTACTGGAGCTGGATGTTTCATTTAGAATTATAGCTCCTTAGCGAGGAATGGAATTCAAAACCCAGAAAGAGAAGAATAAGAGCAGCTCTTATTAAGAACCAGAGCAGCATGTACAGGGTTTAATTAAAGCTACTTGAGGAAGCAGAGAGCTAATACAGACTCTGTCTGATTTTTCAACATCTTTAACCTACCAAATGTCTCCCTAACATATTATTAAATTACATAATCAGTACATGTTCTTTTTGTAAGATCAAGAGCTCATTGCCTTAAAAAAAGAACACGTGCTGATTATGTATTAAATATATGCATGTGCGTATGCACGTGTGTGGCTTCAAGTGAAGGAGGAGCATCATTTTGCTTTTGCGATTGTTCAAACCATAAGCCAGAGACCATTCTCTGATTGAACTTTCTGTTCCACTCTTTCTGTTTATGCATTCATCAAACCATTCAGTATTATCAAATTCCTGGTTTTAGCAGTACTTTGCTTGTCGTTGAGGACTGACAGATAAACACAACGCACCCCTTTCCTCAGGTACCTCAGAGTAGGGGGAGGAAACAGGTACAGAGAGGATCAGCACAAGTTGTCATAAGAGCACAACAGGTGCCCGGGAGTCCTTCGTGAGCCTAGAAGAGGAACTTTAACAGGAATGACCTCCTGGATGAGATGACATTTACTTGGGTTTTTGAAAACAGCAGCTTGATGCAATGGAAATAGCCAGGATTTTGTAGTCAGCAAATTGTGTTTAAATCTACTTCTGAGCCATAACATTTTGGATGAAAATCTCTCTGAACCTCCTTTTCCTGTGTGTCAAATGTAGGTGATGGCACTTGCATTCCAGAGTGGGGATGCGCATTAAGTGGCTTGAAGGTTTGAGAGGAAACATAGTGAACACATGGCAAGTGCTCAGTAATGTGTAGCAGAGTTAATACCACCTGCTACACTGTTAATGTTAATGGGGGTGGCGTGGGGGAAGGGAAGAGCATTTCAAACATGTGACACACAGACCCTGGGATAAGGAGAGAGAATGGCCACTCTGGAGCAGAGCACACATCGTGGCCTGTCTACACTGCATTCCTCATCTGGAAGGTGGAGGAGAACATGGGGGAGGGGCCGGTGGGGAGGGGCTTGTGTGCTATGCCAAGGGGAATGAAAACTGTCACAGAGACAAGAAACTAATATAGAATTTTGAAAAAGAGAGTGGCACCATCGGCTTTGCATTTGACAAAGGTGACCTGGGTGTCCAATGTAGAGAATGGCCGGTGTCACCTACACCGGGACAGGGAACACAGCTAGGTGGCCCTGGGAGATGGCGAAGGAGCCATCCAAGTCGGAAGTCAGGGTAAGCGGGATAAATCGGAGATGGGTCACGGGAGCATCACCAGGTGGACGGTGGAGGTGCTGCAGATCTGGCCAGCAGCCAGTGCCCAAATCTGAGATCGAAAAGAGACAGAGTTGAAGAGAGGAAGGAAGACGAATCCACGTTGGCACGGGAATCGTGAGAATTGTCCATAACTTACACAGGCAACAGTGGATATAAATCAGGAGAGCAGGAGCGGTCCGACCGTAAAGAGTGACTTAGGGCAGCGGTCCCCAACCTCTTGGCAGCAGGGACCGGTTTCATGGAAGACAATTTTCCAGGGATGTGGGGCATGGGCGCGGGGGGTGGGGGCAGAGCTCAGGCGGTGATGCGAGCCATGGGGAGCGGCTGTGGGTACATTCTCCGCTCAAATCCTGCTGTGTGCAGCCACACCCATTTCCTAAATTCATGGAAGACAATTTTACCAGGGACTGGGGGCTGGGGGTGGGTTGGAGCTCTGTGGCCCGGTCCCTGACAGGTCACAGACTGGTAGTGGTTCAAGGCCCAGGGGTTGGGGACCACAGACTCAGGGATTGTCAGTGTTGAAAAGATAATTGGAACAGGGCATGGTTAACCCAGATTATTGTTTATTGGATGTGTTCTTTGTCATGACCTCAGTTGGATGGAAGTAAAATTAACATTTGAAGAACTAAGGCAGCTCAGGTTTACCACGGATTCAAGGCTGCGGCTCGTTTCACCAGGCAGGATCTGTGAGTGTGAGAACACGTCATGATCAGCCTTGTTCTTTTGTTGCCTAAACCGCTTGCTTATGAAGGACCTGTAATCACTGAATTAAATTTTATTTTGGTCTAGTACATCAATGCTTCCTAGTGACATTAAATATATTGCTATGTTATCAATACTGCTATTCAAAGTGATATTAATTATGGCAAACATCCATTTACAAGTCATAAAGTCAAATACTTCACACCTAGATCTCTTGGCAGAGACAGAACTCAAGCCCCACTTGTCTCGTGTTAAGTCCTACTCTGACATTTGCCAAAGCTGCACCCGTGCAGGTTTTATATAGCACGAGTATAAATGAGAACCATATTTCCTTTCAGTGACTATGTATAAACGTATTGTTAGCGTAAGTCCTGACTTTACTTCTTGGTATGATACAATTTACAAAATAATTCACATGCAACTGAAAAACTTGGGACCCTGAGTTGAAATCAGGACTTGTGTGGGAGGGGAGACAGCAGAGAAGTCTGCAAGGTGCCGTTCAATTCCAAAGTGTGGCCATGCGGTGCCTTTGGCTTCCAGCTTCAGAGCACATCATTGCACATGATTCATTTTCTCTAATGTACTAACTTCATTTTTGAGGACACTCGAAATGAGCTGGCATAAGTATTGAATCTTATCATCAATTACCAATAGACTAAGTCTGTGATATTCCACTGGAATTTGAGAATTGCTGAGGATCAGAGTATAGCTAATTCATTGGCAGAAAAGCCATGTGCATACACTAAATCTTCTTTTCCTAGCAGGATAGTTTTTACTGGATAGATGAATCAATCTCTACTATAAAATTTTTAATATTCTTAAGCTAAGTTCTTGTGTTTTCAATGTTAACAGTCTAGGCTGGCAATCTGACTCTGATATTAAGGAATACAACATTGAAGAGTATTTAACTGCACAAGCCCATTTCTCATTTGGAAATATAGAACCTGCAGCAATAATTTATTTCTACCAATAGAGAACTAAGTCTTCTAGTTGGGTATACAGGAAAAAGTCATTATTTCTAATAAAGTCTTGCAGTATCATTGATGAAAGAACAGTAACCTTTATCGATGACAGGATTATATCTTCATTTTTGCACATTCACACGCTTGGGAATTACTTTGCTGAGAGAAGAACAAATTCGCCTTGCTAGAAGTTGTCCTTTTCTTTGGACAACAGATTAAGATACAATTTATAACATGTTAAATAGAAGCCAGACTAGAGAAATAATAGGTGAGATAAAAAAAAAAAAAAGCAGAAATATCATCGTCTTGGTTCAGTCATTTAGTTATTTATTGGTAGCACATACGTGTCCTGCAAACTTCATGCAGAAGGAAGTGGGAAAAATACTGGAATTCATCAGTTTTTCTTTCAGATGTTTATAGGAATTCTGATTTGATTTATAAAATATAACTAGTGGAAGACAAGTAATGTTTTATTAAACTTTCCTTCCCGACATGAGTTAAATGTCTTTTAAAGGTATTGGCATATGACAAACACAGTGTCTAATGGGCACCGTCTCTATGGATATAATAATCGTGAGTCTCCTTCAAACCAGCTCTATCACAGCGGTCCCTAACCAGAAGCAGTCTTCCCGCAGGGGACCTTTGGCAACGTCTGGAGATGTTTTTGATTGTCTCAACTAGCAGTAACGGGGCGAGGTGATACTAGTATCTGTTGGGTAGAGGCCAGGATGCTGCCAAACATTCTAAAACTCACAGGACAGCCTCTCCCCAATCTGCCACCCCTCCACCTTGAACAACGATTCAGTCTAAAGTGACAATAGCACACATGGGCTATAGATGTTAAATATAATATATATTTTAAGGCAAATTACTACATAGATTTAATACTTTAAATCTGTCCGAAATAAAGTTTAAGCCTAGAGTTTGGGCACATGATAACAAGGATAGAAATATGCTCCAGTTAATGGGGCCAGATTAAATACAAACTTCCATCTGGTTTCCATGCTGAGGCCTGTGGAAGCCTTAAAGAATATATTTATTATGGCTTGTGCAGGATCTAGCAGTGGAGAACTCCAACTGAGTATTTATTGAATTTGGCACAAGCGCCAGTTTTTGTTGGATGTTTGCGTATAATTTTATTAATTCAACTTTTACCATATTCCAATATTTTTGGTTAACATGGGACTTTAAAATTAGTGGGCCATCTGCTTTAGATGTTGCAGGATATTCTCTGCCAAAGATTTGGAAAGATGCAAAGCATGAGATGCACATATTGTCCCAGTAAAATAAATAAAATAATTAAAGTGTTGCACTTACTATTATTGTCCAAATGAATTTTCGGAACTCTCATTTTCAATTTTTGCTCAGAAGACTTATAAGCGTTTAAATAAATCAGCACAAAGTATATTTTGAGGTAGTTTTCTACAAAGAGATGTCTATAGGTATACTCTCAAGTATATTAACTTGTCCACATTAATAATACTTTTATTTAACATGGATTTTAATAATCTTGAGTGCATAAGATATTTTTAATTTATTGAACAAATATTAATATGCAAATAATGTGCATATGTGTTCACTGCAATTTACCTACACATGTGAGGGATATCTTACTGTCTTAAATGGTCTGATTTGATTAATGAGAGCTGGGCATGCCCTGAGACGTGAACACATGGCATTTTCACGGAACTGTCTTAGGTTCAAGAAATGCAAAGGAACCTCATTACAACATCCCTGGAAAAGGCTCTTACAATGTGGACTCTATGGTACTTTTAACTGAAGACACTATTCTGTTTTTATTTTTCTTTAATAAACTATATTTGTAGTTGGGGTGGGATTCTCTGGGTTATAAGATACGCTTTTTGGAAATGTTGAAATGTGTTTGTAAGTAAGTATTTTAAAACATTAATGCCTGCGTAAGTTTTAAGACGTCATGTTTCAGTGGTGTAAACAATAAACTATTAATAAATTTGTTAACTATTTGTTTTTGCTTTTTTGATGATCTACTATGTAAACCTGAAGAATCTCAATTGCACCTATCCCCTTGAAGACAACTTTCCAATGGCTTCGGATCATACATAGAATTAAAATAAAGTAAATACTAATTAATTCTTCACCATGGCTGAGGGCCTTGCATTATCTGTTTTTGTTTTGTTTTGTTTTGTTTTGTTTTTGAGACAGAGTCTCACTCTGTTGTCCAGGCTAGAGTGCCGTAGCGTCAGCCTAGCTCACAGCAACCTCAAACTCCTGGGCTCAAGCGATCTTCCTGCCTCAGCCTCCCGAGTAGCTGAGACTACAGGCATGTGCCACCATGCTCGGCTAATTTTTTCTATATATTTCTAGTTGGCCAATTAATTTCTTTCTATTTTTCGTAGAGATGGGGTCTCACTCTTGCTCAGGCTCGTTTTGAACTCCTGATCTTGAGCGTCCTCCCTCCTCGGCCTCCCAGAGTGCTAGGATTACAGGCGTGAGCCACCACGCCAGGCCTTGCATTATCTGTTTAAAACAGCTTTCTGTTCTTCAAATGGCCAAGAAATCACCTGCCTCAGGGCGTTTGCCTTTGCATTTTATGTTTCTTTTGCCCAGAATCCTCAGCTATCTACTATGCATATAATTCACTTTCTTAGTTAATCTTCTGCTCAAGTATTACTTCCACAGAAGAGATCTCGCTGAATAGCCTTCTTATATAGTACTCCTCCACCCCCTTTACCTACCTTACTCTGCTTTGTTTGTCTTTCGTGCTTTTATCACATCTAACATTATGTTATACATGTATTCACTTATTTTTTTAAATCTGTTTCCCCCACTGTATCTGCATCAACTCCCTTAGAGTACATGTCCTATTAGCCACTGTATCCCAAGAAACTAGGTCGTCTCTGATTCTAACTAAATGCTGAATAAAAATGTGTTGAATAAATAAATAAATAAAATTTAACATGAAGTTTCACAAATTTTTATAGATATAATCAGTAATGATAATGGTTTAAATATATCAACCACTTACCATGAGCCGGGAACATTATGTTAATATCTCACTCAATGCCTGCCATGACACACTGAGGTAGGTGATGTTAGAACCCCCAACTTACAGATTAGAAAACTGAGATCAACAAAATCAAGTAATCTGCCCATCTTAAAACTGGTACTTTGATTTTAAAACTTATGATTTTAACTACTTATGTAATGCTCTTTCCCTGGTGCATGAGGTTGACCATGAAATTAGACACTAAACTATATTTATCAAAATAGTAATACCAGAGCTGATAAACATTTATCGGATTTTATAAAAACTATTTAATGACACTGCATGACAGGACAATGATAATGAATTGTGGTTTTATGTATTCTCTCTCCACTTAAAGACAAATAATTTAGCTCTGATCACCAATAAATTCTCTAATAATGAACTTTTCAATGAAGCATGCAATGTGAGACTGTTTGTGTATATGTCTGGCATGAGAATTTTCTGATACACTTCTTTCTAAACTCTATCTTAACCCTACTAAATTAGAGGCTCTGCAGGTGCGGCCCAGGTGATTTTGACACTTTTAAAAATATTGGGTGAAGGAAAATTTCTTGAAATGTTATTCCAGTTTTGCTGACAGTGGTCCAGAAAATATGCGATTGTTTTAATATCCTAAAATAAAATACATTGCATACCGCTTTCCAGATAGTTTTGGGTCAGTGATCAATTTCATAGCTGCAAACTCTTCTCTCTGTGTAACCTCCTTTATTAGCCTTGCTCTTGGAAAGACTGGCAATGCCATCGATACCACCCGTAGCATGTGTTTAAGCTGAGTTAAACACCAACAGGGCTGCCTGCCTCCTACAAACACCAGCAGCAGTTAGCAAGAGACAAGAGCATGTTAGAAACTTCTGACGTTAGCGCTATTTCTTCAAGCAGGGCCAATAAGCTGAAGCTCATTTTGATGCTCCAAGAGCATGGTGCGGATTTAAAGAGATGGATGCTTGAAACATACTAGAATATTTTGGCTCGCATGTCTAGAAAGGTTCATTGGATCCGTTAGTAAATATTCTTCTAAATATTCACTAATTTACATCAATTTTAATGGCTTCCATTCTGGAATGAGTATGTCATCCCTTTTTGAATTTGGAGGAATATTATTTCCTTCACTGCAACCATTTAGCTCAGTTTGGTACAAGAACTGCCAAGGCCCCGGTTTCAATTTGCTCCTTGGTCATAGTTTTCCACCCCTTGTGGTTCCATCCAGTGGTTTTCAAAATGTGATTTACTATTCCGAAAAAAGTCAGACAGGGTCAGTAAGAGAAGTGGAGAACCACCAACAGGGTTGGGAGAACAACTTAACACACGTGCTATGAATTATTGTATTAGTAGACATTGAGTCTCAGGCATATCCACCATAATTACGGTAATAAATGGAATCAGTACAGTATTATCAAAATTATTTTTACAAATATTATAAAATTTTTTTTTGTATTTATTTTTTTTTATTTCATCATGTAATGGGGGTACAAATATTGTTAGGGTTACATACATTGCCCCTACCACCCCTCCCCCCACTTGCCTGAGCTTCAAGCGAGTCCAATCCCCAGGTGGCGCGCAAATATTATAAAATTAATCTTTCTAACCTCTTTACTAACACATGCGTTTTTTGGCTCTATATAGCAGCATCTGAGACTCCGTTGTCTATCTTCATACAACTTGCACATGGAAGGAAAGAGACTTGAAACTTGTTGCTGCTGTGATTGCTGTAAGTCATCCATTAGAACGAATCGCTTTTGTTGTTTTCATATTACTTGAGAATTTTTTCACACCTTAGAGAAAACCAAACAGATGCTGATCCTTTCCTGCCGTAAAAAGTCACCACTTTTTGATAATAATCGAGGCCTTTTGCCCAGGGAGGGTGTTACCCTCTGTTAGCAAGTTCTACGTCACTACATTTTCCTTCTGCAATGCCCATAAGGAGACACAGAGCTGGATGCAACTTAAGTGTCCGTCGACAGACGAATGCACGAAGGAAATGATACAAGCCGGTCACAGAAAGGCAAACGGCAAATGCTGTGTGATGTCACTGATACGTGGAATTCAAAAAAGACAAACTGACAGCAGCAGAGGGTGGAACGGCTGCCAGGGCTGGGGTCCGGGGTGGGGGGGAAGATGGGGAGATGCTGGTCAATGGATACAAAGTTTCACTTCCGCAAGGTGAATAAGTTATGGAGATCAAATGTCCAGTGGTGCCTGGTTAACAACCCTGTATTGTGTACCTGGAATTTGCTGAGAGGACGGATCCTAGGTGTTCTCTCCACACACACGGAAATAACAAAACGGTAACTGTGCAAAGTGACGGGTGTGTTAATTAGCTTGATGGTGGTAATCGTTTCACAATGGACATGTCTATCAAAAACGCCAGTTGCACACTTTAAACACAGACGACTTTTTATTTGTTAGTCACATCCCAATGACGCTGGGAAAGAACAGTGACCCCCTGGGCGGTGCCGTCCACACCGGCGGGGGGCTCACACGCGGGCCTGGAGTCAGACTGCTGTCTCCCCTCCGGTAGCCCCGGTGTTTTGTTTCAAACATGCTATCAAGAGTTCCGTCTTTCTAATTTTATGATATCCTAAAACATTGATTTTTATGTTATAGAAATGTCATCTGTCAAGTGTCTGTGTCCCAGTGACACGCACATGCACAGGCCACTAACGACGCCAATCTGGGAGACCGGGCGAGCATTTTGGCAACAGCCGTAGTCTCACAGAAAAGGTGAGTCTGTAGATCATCGACACTGCTGCAGGGACACCAAGGGACACTAAGGCGTCGCTATGTTTGGTGATTTCTGGCATCCACTGCAAAGGAAAGACACACAACTGGTGTGTTGTCCTTGTGTCCGTTCCATTTGTTAGTGCAATAGCCGCCAATCACTGGTAGTTCAATTCCTGTCTTTTTCCCCCAAGAAAGGGTATAATGGTAGGATCATATGCTTTGGCAATCAGACATAAATGTGTTCTAACCTCGACTTTCCTTACTAACTGGACACATAACTTACTTTCTTGTGCCTCAGTTTCCTCACTTAAAAACATAAAATAGTCCCCACCCATCTTGCTGGGATTTTGTGGGGTTTAGCAAAATTTACATTACTGTGACCACAGCAATCTCCCATTAAGTGATAGGTGTTATTATCCCCAGGACCACAAAGTTGCTATCCCCTCCTTGAATTTCTCCCTGTCCATCCTAGTATTAAAAGTCATAATTAAAAGAGCTGAGCTCCCCTTTAGTACATCAGATACACTGGCTAAAAAGATGTCATCTTTAGGAGGTAGGGGATATATATGCCTCACACAATCTGAGACTGTGTTGTGTCCAGGACAGATGTTTCAGAGAGTGATGAACCACCAACCAGGAGGACCAGGTGCTGTTGCTTCCGGCACGTACACTCCAATTCCCTACGAAGAGGCTATTAAGGAGGTGGAGAGAATGGCCTTTATCAAAAAGTCTCAAAACAATAAATGTTGGCATGGATGCAGAGAGATAGGAACACTCCTACACTGCTGGTGGGACTGCAAACTAATGCAACCTCTGTGGAAAGCAATATGGAGATATCTTAAAGCAATACAAATAGATCTACCATTTGATCCAACAATCCCACTACTGGGCATCTACCCAGAAGAACAAAAGACACTCTATAAAAAAGACACCTGCACTCGAATGTTTATAGCAGCACAATTCACAGTTGCAAAGTTGTGGAAACGACCCAAGTGCCCATCCATACATGAGTGGATTAATAAAATGTGGTATATGTATACCATGGAGTAATATTCAGCTATAAGAAACAACAGTGATATAGCACCTCTTGTATTTTCCTGGATAGAGCTGGAACCCATTCTACTAAGTGAAGTATCCCAAGAATGGAAAAATAAGCACCACATGTACTCACCAGCAAATTGATTTCGCTGATCAACACCTAAGTGCACATATAGGAATAACATTTATCTGGCGTCGGGCAGATGGGAGGGGGGAGAAGGAGATGGGTATATACATACAAAATGAGTGCGATGCGCACCAACTGGGGGATGGACACACTTGAAGCTCTGACTCTGGAGAGGGGGGAAGGGGAAGAAAGGCAACACTCGTAACCTAGACATTTGCACCCCTATAATATGCTGAAATAAAAAAAAAAGGAAATGGAGAATGCTGTCAGCGGGCCAGTGATGGGAAGAGTGGCAAGAATTGCCCCAGCAGAGATTTCTAGTACTTTCCACATATCCGGTTCTCTGCCCTTTCCAGGCACAGGGCGGGGATTATACAATTGTTTGTGGACTGAATGAGAGAAAAGCAAGACGAAACTTTAGAATAAAAAGTGTCACCGTTTGAACAAAGGGAATGGACATTTCTTCTGGGATGATCGTGATCTAGGAGAAATAGTATGAAAGTCAGTTGGACTCGGGTTTGAACCCGGCTTGTCCGTTCGAGTGTGTGCACATGGCGAGTTGCTAAGCTTTCTCAGCTTCAGATTCTCCTTCAGATGAGAACAGTACTTTAAAAAGCTGAGGATATGAAGACTAAAAATAATAAATGTGCATAAATACCCAGCAGGTTACCTGCACTACGATAGACATTTAAAAATTGTTGGTTTCTATCTCTACCCCTTTCCCACAAATGAAAAGCCAGGAACTATGCCAAAATTTTTTTTGTCAATAATTATTTTTTAATTTCCATTTAACAGAAAGTGTGAATTCAAGAGAATATTTTCTTAGGAATCACCATATTTACAATAACCTTGGCATCTCAAACTAAATACTTACTTCCACCTGCAAGGGATTTTGACCAAAAAGTTTATGTCTTTCTAGAAAACTTCCACCTAAGCCACTCCTATACCTGCTGGTTTTTCTATGAATTTGTATACAGCAGGTGGCCTGGGAATTTTTGGCTCTGTTTCCCCTCAGGGTAAAATGTGTTGCTGTTTTTGCATTTCCTATCATTTGAAAAAATAAAACATGTACTCGAATGTGTGAGTCTTTCTCCTGGTGGATTGCCCCTTTGTTTCATTGCATAGTTTCCGTAAACAGCTCACCTCCCCATCCAGTCTGGGAAGACCAGAGGAAGACAAGGCTTCCAGCTTTCTGCTGGCCACCTCAGATAATAACTGGAGTTCCAGCTGATTTAGGGACAGGCAGCTACCTGAGACGTATCTCTTTGTGTCTGTCACTTCTCTTTAGATATGTGGGTTCTGCCAGTCAGTGGGCGAAATAGAGAGACGAGAGGAATGTCCTTTGAAATTCCCCAGAGTTGATGCAATGTCTGAGGTCTACAGGAGATAAACACCCTTCAAGAATTCCCCCCTCTGAAAAATGTGATAATTCTGATCTACAGCCCAATGGTACAACTGAGAACTAATCAATGTACCACAAATGGTTTCCCCAATAAGCCCATAAAATTGTCCTACTTAGACCTGAAGATGTGTTTTTTATCTTCATTGAAAAAAAAAATGCATTTTGAAATGGCTTCTCCCTGAGAACAATCACATCAAGTGAAGCAGCTCAGAACCTACTTGTGAAGCCTCTGCACTCCTACATCAGGTACTAAGAGATATCTTATTATCAGGAGATATCAGACCAGGATATCCGGTCAGGCGATGTCTGTGGTGGGTCTGAGATCTGGATGTGGAGTTCAGTGGGAGAATATGAACATTGGGAGAGGCCACAGCCTCATTTTTAGGTATCTCTTGCTGTTCAGATTAAAGATTTTAGTTATGATCATATCTGTTACTTTCTCGTTTAAATCAGGGACAATTTTTTACCTTTTCCAAAAATCATCAAATAAGATGACGCTATAAAAGCTCAGCCTTATAAAGGACTTATTCAAGAGATAAAACTTCTATTTTCTAAATATGTGAATAATATTTAAATGGTAGGAGGGGTGAAAAGGTCAATGGCATTACTTTATGTGGGTCATGCCACCCAGGCACACACAGGAAAGACGGCGCTGCCTGCGAGAGTGTGGAACTGAACTCTGCCACTTGTCATGCACCCTAAGAAGACCTGCCTGACACTTTTTCCAGTGGCATCGTTTAAGAACAAGAATAACCTTCCAATCAAATGATTAAGCACCTCCTATAGACTTTATTATTTATAAAAATAGTAACAGCAATAGTAACGACTAAACTTTACCTAATGAGATACTATATCGTCATTTAAAATGACACCTCAATGCAAATGTTATATGGTTACAAATAGTAAAGCCATATAAAATGCCTTTTATTAAATAAAGAATGAATGATTAATCTAGTAAGTACTTGAAATCCAGAGGAAGGAGAGATTTAAGCTCTTGCAAAAGGATCGACTTGCGATCATTAAAATAACTCCATTATTTGTGAACTGAATGAATGAAAGCGATGAGTGTGAAAGAATGAGAGAATGTCATCGTTCCTGTAGAGTGGGGCACACATGGGAGGGTTTGCTTGCCCTGAGGCTCGAAAGAGGGCTGCATGTGAATTCACACAGGCCTTTGGACTGAGGTCACAGCAAAGAAGGAACCGTGTGAGCAGAGCTTCCGCATCCCGCGGGCAGCAGAAGCGACCCTGGCAGGTTCTGTGCAGCAGAGCAGAACAAAGGCGGCGAGCACATGGATCAAGTGGATTTGCATGCCGTGGCAAATGCACATGAAATGTCTGAGACTTTTTTTTTTTTTGAGTGGTTCTAGTTAACGACTCCTCTGATTTAATATGAGCTGTTAAAAAGAATCACTGCATTTCAACCAAATTATCATACCACTAAAAATGTTCATCAACCTGTCAGTGTTGCGCCTGCAACTTGAACCCTCTGATGATTTAACTTTCATGCAATATTCGATCTTTTTATCACCAAAGTGAAGATAAATAACTCAATGCAAATAGAAAATTATTTTCGCTTTCTTCAGGGAGCGGCTTTAAGGGTTCAGGGCCCCGGTGCCCCTCGACTCAGTACGAACAGCTTAGCACGAGAATATTGGCTGAGAAACCCAAGCATTCTGCACTGGCAGATGGAGTGTGTGGTCATTTTTGAAGAGGAACAAATGTATGAATTTAATTAGAAAGGGATTTGACAGCTCCTTTCCTGTGGTTGCATAATTTTGGAGACAATTGGGATAAAGTACATATTTTCTTCTTACAAAGATATTCCGTTGCAACATTTTCTCATTTCTTCTTTTTTTCTAATTTTCTGTATGCCTCCTTCCATGAAGAGCTCATACATGATATTATTCATGCAAGGTTTTCTTTTTCCAGATTTGTGGTAAAGACTGGTTATTTGTGTGATTATTTTAACAGGAGACCCACTTGGCATGCATGCACTTAATTTATGGCTGGCCAAGCGCTCACAGCAGCCTGCCTTGGAGACCACGTGCTTCACACCGCCCCGAGCAGTTTATCAAGGATGTTGTGGAGCAGGGAGATTGCAATCTTTTCAGAGGGCAGGTCTCAGAGTGTCACATTATTTGCACAGACACAATCCTTGGTCTCACAATATATTAAGGAAGAACTAAGGACAAAGAAAGTGCTCTTAATCTCAGTCCAATTTTTGATATTTCATAGCAAAAGGTCTGCAAAAGGTCAGCGTGAATGAAATGTTTGCGGAGTCCCCCATGGACGGTGGCCTTCTCCTGATGCATGGAGTCCACGAGAAGATGAAACAAGAATCCCTGGGTGTAGATGTACTTTAAGTGATAACGTTTTTGACTTTCAGATATTTATTTAGTCTCTAAAATGGAGATAATGTCAACCCACCCTACCAGGCTGAGGTTGATTAAATGCAATAATACACATGGAAAACCAGAAAGCATTCAAATATAAAGAATTGCCACAACTACCACTGCCCCAAACTCCACCAAACATTGAATGCTATGCCACTTAGTCAAGGGTGTTATCTGGTGAGTGTTCGACCACTGCCAGGAGCTCAGCTCTAGGCCAGAGAGAAAGACCCCAGGTCCTGGGGCATGCACATAACCAGGTGTTGGAGGCTCCCTCAAAAGCCCAGACAGAGCCCCCCATTCTTAGGGAGTCCAGCATTTGGACCGCACCTCACACAGTAAGTGTGCTGTTCTCCCTGTGACCCACTGCACTTTCTTCACTCGCCGAATGAAACCTGTTCCTTCATGATACCTGAAGAACAAGCAGGGCGTGTATCTCTGTGTGACTGGGCTTTCCACCTTCTTCTACATAAAGTGAGATTACAGAAGAGCCAGAATAAGGCGCAACATATATCTAGTCACTCCTGGAAATAGAGGTGGAGGAATCGTCTGATGTGTTCATTGAAAAAATAGATGTCAAGTAATTGCTACATGCAAGGCCCTGGCTAATACATAACAGAGAGAACATACATAATTCCTTCCCTTTTGAGATGGAGCTTAACCATGGAAACCCACAATAAAAAAGTGAAACAATGAATACATCCACTCAGGACTCTGAGGGAGAAAGCAGGCTCTATGAAAGAGGAAGTCAGACATGTGGGTGGTGAGTGGCTTAAAGACATCGGTGCCAGAGTTACCTTTAAGATAAGCCCTGAAGGTATAAAAGAAGCCAGCCAGGAGAGCACAGGGGGAGAACATTCCAGACTGAGGGAGGGCATGTGTGTAGGCCACAAGGTGAGAAAGTGAGACCCATGTCTGAGGAAATGAAAGGCAGGAGCTTGGGGCTTTGTGTGGGATGGAAACACCATGGTGAGGGGAGATTCTAGAGGCCAGGACACGCCGCATGCCCTTGGACATGGTGTGTCCAGGAGTTTCTGTAGGAAAAGACACTACTGGAAGGCAATTGAATTTTGTTAAGTGGAGGAGTGGTGTGCTCCAGGTTGAATTTTAAAAGATGAACCTGATTGCCACATGAATGATGGACTTGGATGGAACAAGAATGAAATCTGAAAGACTATGTGGGGGTTACTGCTATGTCATAGGAAAAGATAATGTTTAGGATCCAGTGGTGGCTATGAAATGGGAGAGAAGTTGATGGATTCAAGGTTTTCAGGAGCACGATCAACATGACATGTTGAAGTGACCAAGAGGAGTTGTCCAGGGAAGACTCAACATTTTTAAGCAAATGTATCACAAATGATTTGAGACTGGGACTATGGTCAGAGGTAAGAAAGGCTAAGGTAACTAAGATATCTGAAATCAAAACTGCCATGCCAGCTTTCTTTTGGCTTCCATTTGCTTGAAATATTGTTTTCCATCCCTTCACCGTGAGTCTGGATTCATCCTTGTGGGTTAGATGTATTTCCTGAAGACAGCAGATCCTTGGCTTATGTATATTTATCCATTCAGCCAGCCTATGTGTCTTTAGTGAGCAGCTCAAGCCATTCACATTTATTGAAAGAACTGAGAGGAGGGGAAGATTTCTGTTTATCCTGCTGAGTTGAACTTTGTTGTTTTGTTTTCTGTCTTGAGCCATTGTGGTATCCGGCCTTTGACCTTTAGCTTTTGGATGGTTTTACATTCATGAGTGCTTATTTTGCTGATCTGTGTGTAACACTGTTTTGAGTACTTCCTGGAGGGCAGGTCTTGTCTTGACGAATTCCCTCAGTCTTTGCTTCTCTGAGAAGGTCTTTATTTCTCCTTTGTATACAAAACTTAGTTTTGCAGGGTACAAGATCCTCGGTTGGGCATTATTCTGTTTGAGAAGAATGAGAATGGGGTCCCAGTCTCTTCTTGCTTGTAAAGTCTCAGTTGAGAAGTCTGCTACTCTTCTGATGGGTTTTCATTTGTAGCTTACCTGCTGCTTTCACCTTCTGGCTCGTAGGAGGGCCTCTTTGGTGGTTATTTTGGTCAGTCTGATGACTGTGTGTCCTAGTGTCTTCCTGTTTACAATGAATCTCCCTGGAGTCCTTTGAGCTTCTTGTACGTGGATATCTAGATTTTTAGCAAGGCCTGGGAAATTTTCCTCTATTATATCCTCAAATAGCTTATCCAACCCTTGTGTATTTTCTTCTTCACCCTCAGGGATGCCAAGACAAAATGTATCCTCATCAGAGTCTAGGACAGCATCCACTTATGAGCAGACCAATAGCTAGGGAAAGGCAGCAATGAAGAGAAGAACTCGTGGTGCAGTTTACAGCAAATGCAAAGGCAGCTGACACTGACATCCGCTGTTCTCTCTCACACCCACAGCCCTGAAGCCTGCTGCCAGCCTCTCGAAGGCAAAACAGAGGCCCTGTGTCTGTGGTAATGCCCCACAGACATTCTAACCATTCTAACAATGTGCTAGAACAGTCTTAAGAGAGCATTGACAGAGTACTAAGTCCTGTATCCCAGGAGAATCCTCCCACATCGATAAATCCTCTCTTATCCACCTTCGTTTTGCACCCCCTTGATTCAGCACCCTCAGTGTGCGAGTGCGTCCACACTTCTCAGGTTCCTCCTGGTGCTCATGGGGAGGGGGGCTCTGCAGCTCCGACGGTGTGTGTTCACTTTCTTCCTTAGCAGGCTCTGCCTCTCGCAGTTTCCATCTGTGGTCAGCAGTGCAGGTAGGACCTGGTGTTAATGGAGACGCCCACTGCATCCTTGCAGGGCAGCCGTATCTGCGTCATCTTCCAGCAAGGGAGGGGCGCCAGTAGGGAGGAGTCTTTGACCCCTAAACTCTGTCCCACTCTCCAATCGTGACAGCCCCTACCTGATAAGTTTCACACAGGCTCTCTCTGGGCACGTGCAGCTCAGCCCTCAGTGAATAAACTTGCAGAGTATTCCACCATGGACTTTGACATTGTGTTGGAAGTCCTTGCCAATGCAATGGCAACGGAGGATTAGAAGCACACATGTTCAAAATGAAGAAATCAAACTGTATTTATTTGCAAATGATATGATTACATGTGTAGAAAATCCAAAAAATCTATATAAGAACTGCTTGACCTAAGTATTTCACTAATTTTCAAGCTACAAGATCAATATGTCAAAAATCAATTGAATTTCTATATACTTTCAATGAACAATTGAACACTAAAATTGAAAAATCCACATTATACACAATAGTAACAAAATCATCATAAAATATCTAGGTATAAATCTAATAAAATATGCATATAATATGTAGCTCTAACTTCTAAAATATTGATAAGAGAAAATTTTTGAAAGACTAATAAATGGAGTAATATACTGTGTTCATGACTGGGAATATCCAACAATGTTAAAATGTTAATTCTTCCCAAATTAATCTCCATAGATTAATTGAATGCAATTTCAAGCAAAATTCAGGGATCTCTATTGTAGATATGGAAAAGCCTATTCTAAAATTTTTATAGGAATTCAAAAGACAAAGAATAAACATGACAATAAAAAGGAAATAATTTTGGAGATTTATTTTCCCTGATTTCAAGGTTCATGACACAGTTATAAGAGTAGAAATAATCTTTATGATTCATAAATGGACCCACACATATATGATCAATTGAATTTTGACAAAGGCACAAAATAATTCAATAGAGAAAAGTGCTGGTGCTGGAAAAATTAATAATCCACATACAAAAGAATCAACCTCAGTCAATATCTCACACCACACTTAAGAATTACCTCAAACTTGGCCATAGGCCTAAATATCAACATTGAAAAGCATAGAACTATAAAAAGAAATAAAGAGAATAATCCTTTTGACTTTGGCGTAGGAAAATTTTTTTCATGTAGGGCACAAAAGTAGAAATCTAAAAGACTGAGTGATTGCACTTAATTAAAATATAGAAATTGCTCTTTGAAAGAGACTATTAAGAAAATTAAAAAACATGTCTCACAGAAGATGAAAATATGTGCAGAAATGCATATATGATGGAGGACCTTTAACGCAGAATATAAAGAACTTTCAAAATTAATTAATAGCCCCCCCAAAATGAAGAAAATTGGTAAAAGATTTGACTATGCTTCACCAAGGAGATACTCAGATGGAAAATAAGCACACGAAAGTATATTTAATGTTATCAGCATCAGGGATTCCTGGATTAGAACCGCAATAAGGTACCACTACAGATCTAGTAGAACAGCTTAAATAAAGCAGCAGCGGTTGACATGTGCACCATTTTTAATGTCATTTCGCGTATTTTCTTCATTATTGTTATATCAGTGTATGATGAGCCCCAAGGTGGGTAAGTGATGTGCCCAACTTTCAGAGATGGTGGTAAAATTGAGGTTCCTAAGCTTGTTATGACATTTGACCCTTCAACTCTACAAAAGCTGAGCTTGAATGGTTCCTTCGTGTTAATTTTCCTGTCTGAGACAGCTTGTCCTGTGCACTAATGTCATTATGGAAAATATATACATAGTAGCCTGGGAAAAGAAGATACGTCTTAATTACAAAATATCATCTGAATTTATACCCTTATTTAACTAACTTTTATTTATAAATTATTTCAAATTATATGATATAAAAATAATATAAAAGAATATATACCAGTCAACGATATGAAACATATTGTTAGTATACTGTCCAATGGATATCATATTTCTTTTGTTATAAAATAATCATTGCATATGAAAGTTTGTATCCTTATATAGCTATAATAATAATAATAATGATAAATAATACCAAGTAATTACAAAAATTTTACTAGAGAAAAATGCATAAACAGCTCACTAAACAAGAGAAATGAAAGGATTTGTCATTTCTGATGAGGAAACATTAAGATTTTTCAGAAATGCTATCCCCAGCAAAGAAATAGAAACTGGAAAAATTTAAGGCACAACTATTTTCAGACATGGAATAACAGGTGATACAGGTCTGCTCTCCCAGAGCAAAGAAGAACAAATGAAGCGAGTCCAATATTGTCCTGGCTTTTGTTTCTGAGATAACTTCTGAGTGCATTGCCAGTCAAATATAGTCTGGCACTTAATATATGATTCAATTTATACTAGAGTCTATAAAATACAAAGCTGCTCCGCCATGACAGAAGGAAGTTCAGCTGTTGCCCGAATGAAACAGTGGGCGATTTAATGGGAGGGGAAACAAAAGAAACTTGCGTTTTGACAGAAATGTTTCGTTGTACCAAACGTGGTGGTGCTTACACAGGCATACACTTTTGACTGACATATCAAAGCACATTTAAAATGGATTCCTTTTATTATATATAAAGTATTCCTCAAAAAGATTTTTTTAAAAAATCAAAAACCAAAATGAATATATCTTAACGGTTCATCAAATATTAAACAAATTTAAATAAACATGAAGAATACTTAAAAATACATTTTTAGAAATAGAAGTGAGAAAGTAGTATGCTATAAAATAGGAAATCAGTACAACTGACAAACCCAAAAATCATTTTGGTATCTCTGTGAAATAAATATTAATGAGTACAAAATAATAAAATATAAGTACACCATAATGAAATTGATTAAGCATGTATATATAACCTAACATATAGAGGTAATAAATAATTTAAAGAGAATATAATATGCATATTAATGTTAGCAAATATTAAATATTTCTCTTCTAATATAAATTTAAATTAATGGAACTTGACACAAGAAACTGTTAAATATTTAATATTAAATGTGGCAATAAGGAGAGAAATTATTTTAATAGTTTGAAAAAGAAATACCTCAAATATATTTGTGTACATACAGAATTATGGATGAATATTAATAAAATTTTACAGAACACATAATTCCCATTCTATTTAAAAATAACTCAAAACATTGAAAAAATTGAACCCCTCTTGGGTTCTTTTTATGAGCCATAATAAAAGTGTGACAAGGAGTACAGCAATCTAACTCATCAATACGGATGCAACATCCTAAAGAAATCAGCAAGTGCTGAATAGATTATTATGATAAGACCAAGTAAGAGCTATTTCAGAAATATAAGCTTATTCAACATACAGTACTTATTATGATTCATATAATAGGTCAATGAGGTGCCAAAGCATTGATAAAATCATCAAACATTTTTTTGCTGCCTCCTATGTGGGATGAACAAGTACTTTTAAAAACAACTGTAATAAGGTACACTTCAAAAATTCTATAGCTTATCATCGTAAAGTGGTCAATTCAATGATTTTAGTATATTTACAGAATTGTGCAATGATCACTACCATCTAATTTTATAATAGAACATTGCTATTACTCAGAGGAGAGAGTCTGCACCATTAGCAGTCGCTCCACAATATCTCCAAACTCCCCCAGCCCTGGGCAACTACTGTTCTATATTTTGTCTCTCCATAGTTATATACACTGGACATTTTATATAAATGGACTCATACAATAGGTAGTCTTTTGTTACTGACTTCTTTCATTCAGCATGTTTTTAAGGTTCTTTATGTTGCAGCATGTTTCTGTACTTCATGTGCTATTGCTGAATATTATTCCAATGTATGGATATGCCACAATATGTATCCATTACTGGTCAATGACTAGGAATAATGCTGCTATGAATATTCCTTATAAGGTTATGTGTGGATGTATGTTGTCATATCTCTTGGATATACACTTTGGATAGATTTCTCATTTCTCTTGTGATTTCTTCTTTGACCAGCTGGGGTTTGTTTTTTGTTTTTTGTTTTTCAGAATTGTATTGTTAATTTTTAAATTTCCTTATATTGCTTTCTAGTTTAATTTTATTTGGAGAATATATTTTGTGTAATATGAACATTTTTAAATTTGTGGAGTTTATTTTATAGCCTGGAGTATGATTTACCTTGGAAAATGTTCCATATGTCCTTGGTTTATAGGTTTGCTACTAATTTCTGTACATTAATTTTGTAACCTGAGACTTTTCTAAATTTATTTATCAATTCCAGGAGTATCTTGGCAGAATCTTTGGGGTTTTCTAGATATAAGATCATATTGTCAGCATATCATTTGACCTTTTCTTTCCCTGTTTGGATAACCCTATTTTCCTCTCTTGCCTGATTGCTCTGGCTAGGAATTCCAACACTGTGTTGAATAGAAGTGGTGACAATGGGCATCCTTGTCTGGTTCCAGTTCTAAGTGGGAATGCTTTCAACTTTTCCCCATTCAGTATGATGTTGGCTGTGGGTTTCTCATATGTGGATTTTATTATTTTGAGATAAATTGCATCTATGCTAATTTGTTCTAGAGTCCTATTTAAGTCCAATTTTTTGTTTGTTTGTTTTCTGCTTGGGTAATCTATCTAGTTCTGTCAGTGGGATAGTTTGACTTCCTTTTTTCTAAATTGAGTGCTCCTTATTTCTTCCTCTTGCCTGATTGCTCTGGGTAGGCCTTTAAGCACTACGTTGAATAGAAGTGGCAAATTTGGCATCTTTGTCTTATTCCACTTCTTAGGTAATGGTATCATCTTTTCACCATTCAGTATGATGTTAGCTGTGGGTTTGCCATATATGGGTTTTATTATATTGAGATATGTTCCATCTATGCTTAGTTTGTTGAGAATTTTTATCATGAAGCAATGTTGGATTTTCTCAAATGCTTTTTCTGCATATATTGAGATGATCAGATTTTTAAAATTTTAATTCTATTTATGTGGTGAATCACATTTATTGGCTTGTATATGTTGAACCATCCTTGCATCCCTAACATGAAACCCATGTGAAAATATTTCAAAGACATCCATCTCCCCTTCCCAACAAGAGGCTGAGAATCTGCCCACACGCATAATACACTGCCATTAAATCTACAAATAACAAGCAATTGAGAAAAACAGCACACTAAGGCTCTCTATAACCAAGGTTTCATTCACAAACCTAGACTGCTCTGAAAGTACCAGCAAGCAAAGCCAAAAGGCCTTACCCAACATATATTACAGGCACACCTTAAAAAGGAGGGAAAAATGTCCCAACTAAACAAAAGAAAATTCAAAACCAAGTAATCTGAGACTTTAATGAATTAATTCATCAATTCTAGAAGTCCTTTGGAGGAGTCTTCTGGGTTTTAGGTTTTCAACAATTGCACCAGTTGAAAGGAGGGAATCCTTTCAACCAATCCTACCAAAGCCAGGAGAGCACACAATGGAAAAAGAAAACTCTAAACCAATATCCTTGATGAATAGCCTTCATAGATGCCAAAATTCTCAACAAAATAATAGCAAAACAAATTCAAAAGTAGATCAGAGAGAAGGTTTTTGAGTGCCAACCTGACACTCAAATGAAATACTCATTGGAGTGTTTCTAATTTTGGATTTTCCAATTAGGGATGTTTAACTTGTACCAAAATCCACAGATTTTAAAGTCGCTGACCAAATGTGGTGCAGTATTTGCACACAACCTACGTGCATCTTCCCATACACTACAAATAAGCTCTAGATTACTGTCAATACCTAATATAATGCAAATTCTATGTAAATATTTTTTGTACTGTATTGTTTAGGGAATAATGACAAGACAAAAAGTCTTTACATGTTCAAGTAGAGACACTTTTTTTTCAAATATTTTCAATTTGAGTTGTTTGAATCCAGGGATGTGGAACCCACAGATATGCAGAACCAACTGTACTTATAGATGAATTAAAGATCTAAATTTATAAAATACGAAACCATAAATTATGATTTATAATGTAGATGGATACTTGTTTAATCTTGGGGAAGAAGTTTCTAAACATAACTCCAAAGCAGATACTATAAAGGAAAACAGTTTTCTTAATGCTGATACTTTCACATAAATGCAAAATTATGAACTTCAGATGGTAAAGCACATCTTAAAAATATTGAAAGGCAAATGGACTGGAAAATTTATGGACCATATGTGATCAACACTTTATAAGTATGTCTAAGATATACAGAAAATTTCCAAATGAACAAGGCAAATATGAACACTCTCACCAGAAAAACATCGAAAATAATTTGAGAGGACATTTTTAGGAAGAGTGAAGGAGAACAGGTCCCCATAGAATGCAGAGAGTATCTGAGTTCTGACAGCTTTCTCTGGTGCATGAGTACATGGTATGGCTGCCACTCACTTGGGTTCAAGGTCAAGGGAAGTTCAGTGATTTTGGGTTCCTTTAAAAGGAGCATATATGTTAATAGTGCAAGTGTTGTTGAAATATGGCTGTAAACCACAGCAATAAAGACTAGGCATGACATTATAAGTTTGGGGGCCCTACACATGTTCTAAGGGGGCCACGGACATCAGTGAGCTTCATTAGGGAACCAAGGAAGCAGAGGCAAGTCATTGAACAATGCATTACATTTGCAGCTGCTACTGAATTAGCTGGCTTCACTTAGGGTCTGTCCCCTTGGCCAAATCCATTAAAAAAGTATATGTCATTGTATTCTTTTCTTCAAAAATCCATTGTCCACCTGAATAATTCCAGAATATAAATAAGGACTTCGCCATAGCCATGCAAGTGATCAATAATCATATAATCAAAATAATTCATTATTATAAATACAGAAAGAGACTGTTTTCATCTATAAAGTGACAACTATATGGAAACAAATGCTATCCCATATTGATAGCAACTTACAGACAAGAGAATTCAGCTGTCACACATTGCTATTGTTTGTATCAATACACACTTTGTAATCACTTGAAAATTTGCATTCAAGTCCATTAAAAATGTGCATATTATTTGATACATCAATTCTACATTTAAAATTAATAAAAGGGAAATATTTAAAAATGTGTAAAAATGTGTTACAGCTGTATCCAGGAATATACAAGAGGTACTATATCACCATTGTTTCTTAAAGCTGAATAGTATTCCATGGTATACATATACCACATTTTGTTAATCCACTCATGTATTGATGGGCACCTGGGTTGTTTCCACAACTTTGCAATTGTAAACTGTGCTGCTATAAACATTCGAGTGCAGGTGTCCCTTTTGTAGAGTGCCATTTGATCTTTTGGGTAGATGCCCAGTAATGGGATTGCTGGATCAAATAGTAGATCTACTTGTATCGCTTTAAGGTATCTCCATATTGCTTTCCACAGAGGCTGAACCCATTCTACTAAGTGAAGCATCTCAAGAATGGAAAAACAAGCACCACATATACTCACCAGAAAATTGGTATTAATGGATCAACACTTAAGTGGACATATAGGAATATCATTTGTCAGGTGTCGGGCGGGTGAGGGGGGAGGAGGGGATGGGTATATACAAACATAATGAGTGAGATGTGCAACGTTTGGGGTATGGTCATGCTTGAGGCTCTGCCTCGAGGGGGTAGAGGGGCATGGGCAATATACGTAACCGTAATATTTGTACCCCCATAATATGCTGAAAATAAATAAATAAATAAATAAATAAATGTGTAAAAATGTAATCAGAAGACAATAGCATAAATAACAAAACTCAGATGAGATCTCTCAAATGGTCTGTGGTTGGACAGGTGTGAGGTATCAGCTGAAATGCAGTAGAAGCAGCCATTAAATAGCACTATAAAAGTGTCTATATCTGTATGGAAAACAGCTACAATACATGGCAGAGTGAAAAGTATCACAGTTGCAAAGCTATACACAGTTTTCATTTTATAAAATAGGAATATGTATAGAGTTTTAATCAGAATACTGTCGCTATTTATAATATATTTCTTTTACTTTTTGATAGTTTACATTATCAAAATTTTAATTTTAAAATTTTATTTTTCAAAACCCACAACTTGTTACATAAAAATATTTTGTTAAATGAGCTTAGCTATAAATTAAAAGTCATACATGTTTACACAGAGATTACATATGAACTTTTCACAAGGATATAAAAAACGGTTGAAACTGATTTTGTGACTGTTGGTCTATTTTTACAATTTGCTATTTACTGGGAAACAGTTCCTATTATGGGGCTTACAACTACCATGATCCAACAAATGGTTCAATTTCCTAATGCATAGTAATCCCAGGTGATTGCTCTACAGTGTCACCAACGTCCCAATTTTGAATTTCATATTAATTCTCATTCTGTTCAGTCATGACTACCTCCTCTTTGCAATATTCAATGAGGTCAGATTATCAAATGCTATCTTCATCTGATAATCAACTACATTGATACTGTAGTGATTACCACCATGGCAAAAACTGATCTAAAAAAAACTATTCTAAAATAATAATGTAGCATACAAGTTTCATTTCATTTTAAACATGCTCAGCTATCTCTAACAGTGCCTGTGTGAATTAACATTTTGACATCTCTCGTAGGAATAATTTTATTTACCATTGGAAAGGATTGTATAAAGATGCAATATTCACCAGAAATAGTAGCACAGCTTAAGAATATAAAAAGACAAGCCCTAGCATTTGAGGAATTTTACAAAGATAAAACCAACTGGTATTTATACAGTACACTGCCATTTAAAGCATGTTTTCTCATATATTATAAAATTGAGCCCCTGCCTCAAATAGTGAGATGTTATTGCTAACCAAATATGATATCCAGGGTAACAGAGATAGGGACAGGTTTATTTTTTATTATTTATTTATTTTGACATGGCTAAAAGAAAGGAAGAGAGAGAAAGAGAGAGGGACAGAGACAGAAAGCAAGGGGACAAGTTTATATAGATGACAAATGGCAGAGAAAGGTTTAAGCCACTTAGCTGAAGAATAATATCTCTACTATTAATTAAAACTGAGACACAAAGAGGCACCTCCCCTGTTAAAGATCACACAGGCTATGAATGGCAGAGGGGTCCCTCAAAGACTGATCTATGTCCCATGCCACTTGCAACATTCCCTGCTGCTTGGTATAGCTGTCACCGTATTAGATGATCTGAACGCTATTTGAGATCAAGTCAAGATCTCATACTAAATATATCTGATTTAATTACATGATAGATTTGGTTTGCTCCTATGCGTGCAAAAGTTTGTGACAGAGGAAGGCTTATGAGATATAAATAATGTCTACAAGGAATATAACGTTATCATTGTGATACAAGCAAAATATATTAGGGTATTGTGTAACACGAGCTCTACTAGCAGCCTATACAAAATGTACGGTCTGTGCAGAAAAGGTATATCTCATTTGCACACACACATCCCCCGAACTCCCCACACACACTCACACACTCACACACACATCCTCACACTCACACCCACACTCACATACAACCACTCACACGCGCACCTACATGCATGCGCACACACACACTCATGCACACATCCTCACACTCACATACAACCACTCACACGCACACCTATACGCATGCACACACACATGCATGCAGCCTCACGCTCACATACAACTACTCACACATGCACCTACACACATGCACACACAAGCTAACACATTCACACTCACACATCCCCATCCTCATTCCGAGGCAAGTGAAGGATCCTACTCAAGATTTTAAAGCCAATATGAAATTTTAACGGGTCTTGAAAGACATGAGGATTTCTCTGTGTAAAGACAGAGTTGGCCATTCTTCAGCAGAGAGACAGTGTTTGCACAAAGGAGCAGAGCCCTTGAATGAGAGCAGCACAGCATCCATGAGAGCTACAAGGAAGTCCAGAACGAGAGTGAAGGCGTGAGGAGATAGCAGAAACACAGGATCTGACAGTGTCCTGAAAGGAAGCCCTGAAATGTCTTTTCCTCCCTCTGCAAACCCTCATTTTTCCCCTCCCCACACACTCTTCTCCTTGCAAGTTCGCATTGCGTGAGAAATCATACCATTTTTTGAGCTCTTTTTATCTTCTAAAATATAAGTTGCACAAAGGCAGGGGTTTTGCCTTTTGTTAGTGAATCCCTAGTTTCTAAGACAATGCCTGGCATATAGGAAGTGTTCGATAAATATGTCAAAATTAAGGGTAAAAGCAAAAATAAATGCACATTTTTTATTCAAATTCTGGCTTAGTCTGCCCACTCCGGAATATATCTGTGCAAAGTGTTGTTTGCCCATCTCCAAAACCTCCGTCGTCTTACTCTCCTCATCGGATCGCCCTGCATTAGTTCCACTGGGAGATCGTAAGCGTCTGCTTTGCCTAAAGTGTCTTTTAGCAGAGAGGTGGGCGTGCAGCGAGACGTGCCCGAGCGCACCCGAGAGCGGCCGTAATGAACAGTGTGACCATCCTGGGGCCATTGAGAGCTTTGCACTTTGGGAAACACGGCTGGGGAATTTCTTATGACATCCTGGGAAGTCGATGTCCCTGGAAATGGCAGAGACGGAGTGTGCGCGTTCAGTTCCTCCTCTCACACCACTTTAAGGTTCACCTGAGCGGACGTCCTGTCGAGTAGCTGAGTGTGTTTTATTCTCAGGTGACACAGGAAAGTTCTTGCACGCAGAATCCATTATGAAGACATAGGCTTCCACCATTGTTTTGACAGCAAAGCCCTCAGGTATTTAAGAACAGAGGTCTTCTTTATCTAGCATCCCGGGCTCTCAACCTGTCTGATGCACGGTGTTACTTTGAGTATATTCGCATTCTCATCTCCCTATAGGATGTTTCCTTCCTTTCTTTTATCTTCTCTCATCACACGTCTCCCTGGGAAGTAAGAGGCACAGTTGCAGGCCAGCGTGGAAATGACACTCTGCCGCTGTGGCTGAAAGGTGGCTCTCGACAAAATGTCCCTGGAGTCGGGCTGGCCGCCTCCTAATTGGGCACAGTGGCTCCATTTCCTCTCCTGTTCTGTGCCAAAATTAGAAGCATTTAATGCAGACGAAGCTCCTCGAATCCCACTTCCTGACTCCGTGTCCGTCGCCCGCCATTCCGAGAGACACACACAGTTGCGAACGAGCGGCCTCCTCCCAGCACTCACTCAAAGGTCAGAAAACTCTACGAGAGTCGGAGAAAAGAAAATGTCAACCTGGGAATTACTGAATGTGTGCATGTGCAGAAGGCCAAATCTTTTAAAAGATAAATATCATAGACAGAGTGCTGAGGGACCTTTGTGTTTTCACAGTTTACTGTGAGATTTATAACATCCAAGCTGCTTAATGCAGGCTTCCACGCAGCGTTCAAATATCTCCACGATCCACTTCTGTTTAGTTTTCAGCTCCACGCTCAACTCCTCTCCATTCTCCTTTCTGCACATTTCTGGGAGTTGGGACACATATTAACCCAGATCAGATTAAATGCTCACTGCTAGAACACTTAAATGTGGCCAGGAAGTTAGGGTCATTTCCTTAAAAAACTTACTGGCTGTCTGGAATGCTTAGTGAAAGAGGAAGACTAGAAGATTGTTGTTTATTATCTATGACTAGATTTAAAAAAAAAGTAGATCCAGGGCACTACTACTACCACCTGCAGCAATAACAACAAGACAAACACATTGCTACATTCCATCGGGTGACTGAAATTTGGGAAAAGGTGAGCATAATTGGACTGGGCCTGAGTATTTCCCAGCAAGGTCACTGCAGCACCCCGTCCACTTCAGGACAGTCGCATGTCTCGCAAGAACTCCCGTCTTCATCGCACCCCAGGATGGAGAACCCAGGAGAAGAAGTGGACAGATGAGAATGTGCAGGGTAGTTCAGACTTTGGAGTCACACGGGACACTAGGTGTATTCCTGATGCCACTATTTCTAATCTACATGTTCTTAAGTGTGCTCACTGAGAAATCACTTAAATTTCCAAAGCCAAAGTCACCTCACTTGTAAATGGGCATGAGAACACCTTCAACGTGGGATGGTTGGGAGGATGAGATGATGAGATGCAGGAACACGCTTAGCCCGACGGTCATCCTGTCTTCAGCCCTGGACTTTCGTTTTTTTTTTTTGTTTGTTTTTTTTTTTTAGATACGGTCTCCCAGGCTGGAGTGTAGTGGCAGGATCATAGCTCACTGCAGCCCCAAACTCCCGAGCTCAAGTGACCCTCCTGTCTCAGCCTACTGAGTAAGGGGGACTACAGGCAAGTGCCACCACGCCTGGCTACTTTTTAAATTTTTTTTGTAGAGATGGCATCTCCCTATGTTGTCCAGCCTGGTCTCAAATTCCTGGCCTCATGTGATCCTCCCAGCTCAGCCTCCCAATTTGCTGGAATCCCAGGTATGAACCACTGCACCCAGGCAGCTCTGGACTTTTAAAGAAATCAGACAATGATAAAATGTGGTACTGAGGGTGACAACGTGACTAACTTCCCAGCTTCTGATGCCTGCAGTGATATACAGCTGATCCCACTCTTTCAGGTCTCTGTTTCTCAGGGGGTCAGGATTAGCCAAGAGTGTACACCAGATATCCTTAGTGTCTGCTGGGGTCTGGAGAAGGTAATTAGGGTCTTTGTGTAAAAACTAGTGGTTTTAGAGATATTTAGTATCCACAAAATGCTCAGTGATCATGGTATGGTATTATGGATGTGCTTTAGGTTTTGAAGGTTAACCAGAGGCTAACATATGAAGTAGAATTTTCTTGTAAGCTTCTTAAAATTTATTCCCCTATGACAGAAGACCAGATAAATGTCTCAATTTACTTTCTCATAAAAAGAAAAAGAAACAGTCAAAATTAATTTTTGTTATCTCTGTGTTCAGTCATTTGAAACACACTGAGCGCTTGCTGATTTTAAAGTGATGTTGACTTCCAGACACTGGCAGGCACTGACGAGATGTTTGGCACAGGAGCTCTGAGTGAGTTGGATCAGGATATGTAGTCATGAGAGGCTTTGGTGACATTTCATGAGCTGAAGTTTTTTTTTTTTTTTTTTACAGATTTATCTAATATTTTAGTTGTATTTTCATCTTTGTGTTCAGGTAAACCAAAAAGCTGTTCTATACATTATCTTCAGAGTTAAAGGGATTAAGATCATTTTAGGTCTGACCTTCAAAGGGAAACCTTTATGCTGGGTAGAAATTATTTGTCATATCTAAATTCCTGGAGGAGCGATTCCTTAATGATTTAGTTAATTTCTTTGAAAAAGCAATGGACCACGTTGATTTTAAAGTGTTACTTTTGCTGGTCGCTGGTGATATTTCCTGGAGCATATGTCACCAATATCGCTACTACGATGGGGCAGTGGAGGATGTGACAGGAGCCACTCCCCCCGCGCCACTCGGAAGGAAGACGCCGCTGCCGTTGTAATTGCTCTGGACCCAGGGGCTGGCTCCAGACAGACTTTTACAGATCGGCAGACCATGGAGCTCAGAGTTTTTGCTTCTTGCCCCTCATCAACGAATGGAGCCCTAATTTTATCATAATTAAGACAAAAATGTCTCTTTAGTAAGGGAGCTGCTTTATTTCCTGCGCAGACATGAAAACTACAAAACAGATCGAGTTACACAAGGCAAAATCGAGTTTCCACTGCCCCAGGTATAGGAAAGAGCCAATTTTCCAAATGTAAAAGGTATAATTTATATTTTCTCCTAACGTAGTAAGAAAAATGTTGAAATACATCTGGGTTCTAATTCCGGCTGTCCTTTTCGGGGAGCATTCAGGCACCTTCAGAAAAGTTCAAATGCCCCATTTTTAACCAAATCTCAATCACTGGAGAAGTTCAAAAAATTACTTTTATGGGGCAAAATACCGTTAATGTCAAGAATATATTCTATTATTTTGAGGTAAGATATTAAGACAGAAATGTGTGAGCATTTCCCCAGAGACAGGTGCAGGAACTTAGCAAGGGAGAACATGACAAAAATCTCCATTCCACCGCTAACGCCTTTTGCCCGAAAACCATGTTTGTGGAATCTCTGTGTCTATAAAAAATAGAAGAAACTTGCCATGCATGGTCCAAAATAAGGCTAAGAAGACTGTAATTTGCCATCTGCATAGTCCACAATGTTTTCTCTGAGAGAAATAATAGCAAGAGAGGACCATTCCTTCCACCCCACGCTGGGCAGGTGACTGTGAAGCTGTCCGAGTCCGGATGTCTGGCAGGTCCTGTGTGGTACAAGTTCGCTGGGACTGACCCAGGGCTTGGACTGACCCAGTGCCTCTCAGAAAGTACACAAATCCCACCTTCAGGCGAAGCACAACATTGTGGTACTATGCGGTGTTACATTTGATGTGGAAAAAGGAATGGTAAGACAACTTGTCTTTGTCTTAATGTGCTGTAGATTTCCTCTCTAACTTTTTAAAAATCAAATTATAATGTCAGGTAAGAAGGTAAGACTCACTGATTTTTTTTTTCAGGCCAGGCATGTAATCTTTGAGCCAAATTTCTTAAACTACAAAAACAAAACATGTGTGTGACAGTCTTTCTGTGTGCTATAGACTGTGAAAGATACTCCAGAGTTGAAAATTAGATATAACGAGTTTAATTGAGAATTCTCTTCTGATGTATGTTTAGAAAGAAAGAAAGAAAGAAAGAAAGAAGAAAAGAAAGGAAAAGAGAAGAGAAGAGAAGAGAAGAGAAGAGAAGAGAAGAGAAGAGAAAGAGAAAGAGAGAAGAAATCTAGAAATCAGCTCTAAGCAGTGCAGGGCTAAACTAGACAAACACACACACACGGGCCTCAGCATGTAGAACGCCTGCCCACAGAGGTATTTATCTACATAAAACCTGCCTTTCTCTTTATTGTGGAAATAGACAAGGGAAGCAGAACAAGCCCCATTTTCTTATGTACTTAGAAAACTTGGTGTTTCTGGCAGTGCGCAGGGATGCATTAAGCAAACTTCTGTTACATCTCCTTGAAAAACAGGGTTTTCTGGTGATTTTCCCCACAGATGGTCAGAGATGGACTTAATGGACTTAATTTATACTGAGGGTGGTCTCAGCCTTTGCCTCCTCCATGGCCATTGGAGATTTTTTATTTACTTATTTGTTTGTTTGTCTTTAATAATTTCGATTGCCTTTGCCCCCAAGGAGCTCATTAAAGTGAGAAATAACCATGATGTAGTCATGGGTTGGTTGTGCGGTTCTTCTGTATCCTAGGGGCTACCTTACAACCTTTGACATGTTCCTATAAACCTTTGTGGATCCTCAGGCACCATGCAATAATAAGACAAAAAAACATTGTTGGCACTGAAGTCCTTGGGAACATCCATCGCTTATACACATTCCTTTCTCCTTACCCTGAGCACCGAGGTTAAGTAGGGAGAGGCAGGCTCTGCAGAGTGTTGAAAGGGAAGCAATTAAACAAAGGGCGATTTGAGAGTTTCATGCAACAAATACAGATGCATCATAATTTGAAATTACACACACGCACACACGTATGTATGTATGGTTTACAAGCTATAAGGTCGAGACATAAAAGTGACTGAGTTATAGATTGAGAAATGTAAGAATTGTAGAATCTGCTGCGGGCTCCAACGCCAGGCTGTCTCCCTGTTCTGAAGCATAGTAGGGCTGGGAGAAGAAATGTCGAGATATTAATTACGGTAGGATTTAGTCCACGTCAAGCCTGATCCTTGCCATCAAGGGTGACGAGAGGTCGGGCTGACACGGGGCACAGGGCAGCAGGTGAAGGAGTCTGTCACACGCTGTTGTTTACCATGACAGGGGTTTCGGGAGAGGCAAGGCGGCTGGGGAGATGCTCCACGCGTGTTAAAAATGCGTTCCTCCTTAACGCCGCCGCTGACTCCGTTCCCGTGGGCATTTCCTTTGCCCTGTCTCCCAAGGTGTAAATGTGCCAATTTAGAATAAAATGTGACACTTATTCAATTAAAAGAAGGGCGGTCATATCAGGAGCATCATTTAATCGGGGTTGGTAATTGTATGCGTAGTTCTGAATCCTCTCTTTATACTTTTAACCACTTGCCTCATGTATTATAACCCCAAATACACTTCCTGTGAGAGGAAGAAATTGGAAACCTAACAATTTTTTTAAAGAATCAAAATCCAATTAGATAATCATCTGATTTAGATGCTAAATCTGCAGAGTGAAGTGCAATGTAGGAAAATGAGTTATAATTGTTTTGGGAAATGTTCCAGAGACACCAGAAAGACATCATTTTCCATAAATTATTATGACTTCCTTTTACTTGTTGTTTCTTTACATATTGCAATTACAGTATTGATTACCTCTGAGGGATTAGTCCATGACTAAGTGAACATAACCCGCTTTGCCTGGTTAAATCGGCAAACACTACACAGTATCGATTCCTCACACTTTGTACCAATTAGTAACTAGAGAATAACCAAGCACACATTCTGGGATTATCATTAGATGGTTTGGATTCATGAGAATTGCTTCATGCTAAGGAGGAACTCGTATTTCCTAATGCAGGTGGAATGTTTCACTGGGTTAGCAGTGAGCTAAGGTCACTATCAACATGGGAGCTTTTTTGTCTGCTAGGTGACAAATCCAGGAAGACACATAAATGAAATGGTTTTAGCATACGAACCCCTACTGTAATCACATGCCTTAGAGCTTTAAGGACATTCTATTAACCGACTCAATACTACACACAGAATTTCCTCCAGGAGAACCTCCAATCAGAAGAATTATTGCCCACCCCCATTGCAAGAAAATGTGGGTTTCAGTTACAGATTCTTAGAAAAATAATGGGCTATCCTGAGGATTGCAGTCCCACCTGGGTCTTACATTTTCAGGCCAATTGAGTGCTCATACATGCTCATCCGTGTGTTTGTTGAATTTGCATTTATTGTTCTGCTGCGTTAAAGCATGCTCTTTAATCTTTAGCTGTTTTTAAATAAATTCCACTTCAATTGAATGGAATAGGCTCACATCAAGCAGGTGCATCCGATATTCAATCCAGATAGTACCCCTTAGGTCAAAAGAACTTTCGATGATCCAGGGTCTTTACCAGGAAATCCAGGGGCCAACAAAATACTTTTCTGCTTCAAATGGTTCTATCACGGCCTCATTTTCATACTCTAACCATTTCCTCAGAGTTCTAATGTCTTTTCTTTTTTCTAGATAGAGTCTCACTCTATTGCCCCGGATAGAGTGCCGTGGCGTCAGCCTAGCTCACAGCAACCTCAGACTCCTGGGCTCAAGTGAACCTTCTGCCTTAGTCTTCCTAGTAGCCGGGACTACAGGCATGTGCCACCATACCCGGCTAAATTTTTCTGTGTATTTTTAGTTGGCCAATTAATTTATTTCTATTTTTAGTAGAGACGGGGTCTCGCTCTTGCTCAGGCTGGTTTTGAACTCCTGACCTTGAGCGATCCGCCTGCCTCGGCCTCCCAGAGTGCTAGGGTTACAGGTGTGAGCCACCGCGCCAGGCCTAATGTCTTTTAAATTCACATATATTCATTTTGTTCTTTTAAAATACCTTTAGAATAAACTCCTGAATATGCAACCTATTCAGAGGCATCAATGAATCCACTTTATGATTTAGAGTTCAAGGTCATATGTGCTTTTATAGACAAAGACATTGTTTCTTTGAATAAGAACATTGCAGAGCTGCCCTGCCACACATTGGAAGTTTTAGTCCAGATCCTCCCCAATTACAATGTGCTTTTCCATTTTAATTATTATTATTATTATTATTTTATGTGGAAGACTGAATAGAGCACTAACCTTCTGAAATACTCTTATGTATAGAAAATGTCTGGAAGGTATCACAAATCCCTATTTTTTAGAATAAATATAAATGGATGCAATCTGGCCATGCACACGTGTGCATGTATGTGCACACACACACATACACACACACACACAGAGAGAAAACTGTTCGCCTTTGTTGTTGGCTGAACAAATTAATATAACTCTTTTGAAAAGAAAATGTCAACAAATAGCAAGAATCGTTTATATTTTTACACATTTACAATCCAAAAATTGTATTATTAGAAATTTATTCAAAGCTAATCATTTCAAAGAAACATAAACATACAGAAAGAATGTGTGCTTGCAACACATATATCAAAATTATTATTATAGAATCCTTATAGAAGAATAGTAATTATAGCATATTGTTCCAAGAAAAGAGCAGATAAGTCTCTGTTATTTCAACTATGCCAAAAATATCATGCAATATAACTCACAGAAGGAAAGTCCTTATTTTTGGCTGGTAAGATGACATTAAGCATTTGTAAAAAAATAATAACTTACTTTGTTTTTAGTTAAAATAAATTATTGATTTAGAATCAGATCAATGTTAAAACATTACTATTTTACAGCTAGACATTATTTTGAAACAAATAACATTTAAAACACTTTTTAAAAATCCCAGCATCATCATCTTTAAATTATAGCTTGGCATTAGTGTTATGCAAGGGTTTCTGAAAATTTATTCATGTAAAAATTGTTAGATCTAAAGTAAAGATCTGTGTGAAGATGAAAGTTAGGGTGATTTTGAGAGCAGCATGTCCCGTGGATGGACCCCCGACTGCAGAATCCAGTACGCTAATTGTGATATTTTGGCTGCATGGCGACTTTGGTACCCTGGGCACACGGGGTCTGTTTGACTGGCCTTTGCGCGCAGCATGGTGAATCAGGAATGAGGGAGTGTTAGCAATTCAACACAGGCAGCAGGACCCCGGGGTATCTGGTATCTCCAAGGCCCATCAAAGAGTGCACTGTTCAGAGTGAGGGCATGCAAATGGGGGAAATTAGGTCAGTATGTTAGAGAACTAACTAGAACTGTCTTCTTGTAAGAAGCGGAATATGGGAACTAGAGGGCATGCCAGGGATTGTGGGGAAGATGAACAAAAATGATCAGAGTTTAGATTTGGATGAGGGCGCCCTCTTCCAGGGAGAGATTCTCACTTTAACTCTCAGGAGACTCACCCATATTGGTTTAATAGGGGGAGCGGTAAGTTACAAAAGCTATCCCAGAACAAATCATCTCCTCACTAACAGGGAGTGGACTTAGGAGTCATATGGCAGATAGATATTGCCAATTCCACTGGAGGGCACGAGAGAAGTTTCTCCAAATGGTCACATTTTTATTTTATAAGGAGAAGACAGAGACCCTTCTGTCTGCTGAAGTACTATTGCCTCAAGAGCCCGAGGGAAAGATGGGTCTTAACTTGTCCCACACTAGGGACCAAATCAAACCCTTGGTGATTTTCATCAGCTGTCAGGAACAGGCAGATATTTTCGCAGGACCAGGCAGGAAATTAGGCTATTAAATTACAGCCTTCCTCCACGAGGCCCTGTCATTCCCCTCCCCCTTTCCACAGATGTTCTATCAAAGCAAGGCATTGTGACCATTTATCTTGCCAAACTCAAAATACCTTCTCCAGAACTAATTTTTCCCTCCGTACTTGAGGTCTTTGTACTCTCTGTCTTGCTTCCCTGATCGCGTATGGATCTAAGATTAATTTGCGCTAGCTAGGAGTTCAACAACAAAATCAATTTCAATTGGGTCAGACGGGGTCACTCTGGGCTCAGTAGTGTGAGGAAAGAAATAGATTATCATCATTCTGGGAGCACAATGCTAAGGTTCAGTACCAGGGAAGAGAAGAAGCACATTCCCATAAAAGCAATAAATAATTCTTTCCAAACTGTCAGAAACAAATAGGAATTAGTTTATTTTCCACCAGAGTTTCCAAAAACTATATACAAGTAGGTAAAGTATTCCCTTCAAGAGAGGCGAGTGAAATTCGCACATGTGCTTTGGCGTATTCCTGGTAGAATTGCTTTAGAAACCCGTGTTCTTGTCACTGATACGGCTGCAGATGGGCTCACTGTGCTAAGCACACACATTCCCTGCAGGAATCTTCTCCCATTCTGTATACACCAACTTAAGAAAGGACTTCCAAGCATATCTTCTAAAAAAAAAAACCAAACAATCAAACAATGACTATGTTCATTTCCATCATTGAGGTGTACTATCCGTGTACCATCAGTGGGAAAGGCATTCAGTGGGTATATTAAAACCAAGCTGTGTACCTCATTTGTTTTTTGCATTTTACTTGATTATTGAGGAGAAAAAAAATCAAGAATTAACAGCAAAGTTGTCTCTGCTTCTTTAAAAATGATAAAACCTGTAATGGCTCTTGACAGATTAATTGGTATAAAATGTGTCAATCCCATGGGAAATATTTCTTATTACCCTATATTCCTCTTAGTGCAAAATGTAGTACTGGTTACTGGCCAGGCGGAAGTGCATCCTGCTGGCTACTGGGAGTGGGGAAAGATGAATCAACCGGGGGATTTTTCTCAAGGAGCTTAAGTCAGAATGAACCTACAAGTCAGAAACTTGGTGTTAATAAAGTAAGATTATTTTTTAATTGGAAAACCAGTGTAATGTATTCACTATGTGTAAATGATTATTGGAGGTAGTTGTACATATAATTTCACTTAATTGTCACAAACTTGCTGGAAGATTAGTGTATGGCTTTCGCTTTAATTGCACAGATAAAAGTCCATTCTAGCTAATTTAAGCAAAAAGGGATTTATTATAGCTATTGATTGTTAGAAAGACAAGAAAAGCAGCTCTCAGCTGAGGGTTAATGTTGACTCCCATGATCACATGCAGACCTGAGCCACCAAGGGGGTCACCGGCCCTGCATTGGCCAGGGCATCACGGCTCATTTGGGAAGCCCTGATGCTGCTAGAAGCCCCCAAAACACATGAACAGAATGGGTCTCTCAAACACCGTCTCAAATGCAAAATTCCAACTAATTCTGACTGGCAGACCTGACAGTATATCTTTAATCTTAGCTTCGACTGAGTCTGAAATGTAAAGTTTTTAGCTGTCTATCCTCTACATTCCTGAAGTGGGTTAGACCAAACAACCAATAGTATCTGCCACTGTGGTTATCATTGCATTTTTCACAGGAGGGATAACATTTAGGGAGGGCTTGTCTATGGCAAATGCATTACCTATAGCAAGGCTGAAAGTCAGGTACGGCTCCACAACCTGTCGTCACTCCACCCCACTACTCTGTCCACCAGCTGAGCACCAATATTCTAGGTTATAAATACTGAAGTCCAGAGGAGAGAGACACGCAGTGCTTGAGGATTAAAGGAGAGGAAGGTACCAGTACCGGTGAGGAAGAGTGAAAGCCCTAATGTTGACAGACACAGAGGCTTTCCTAAGGGCAGGTCCATTTCAAGTATTTCCTAAAAGGAACAGAATCGAGGCAGGAACATGTAAAAGGAGAATGGCTTTCCAGGGAGGAAGGGGGAAAAAAATGGAGTTAAGATACAAAGGCAAATGATTGTAACGAACTGTGAGTTTTGTTGAAATAAATGTGCATGCAGAGGAGTGGAAGGAAAAAACGTGCAAAGAAATGTGTTTCCTCATCCTGTTGGGCTTTGACCTCCAGTTCAAGCGTCTGGGCCTTAGCGCGTAATTTGTGGGTTTTGAGATGAGAAGTGGCGTGGCCAGATTTATGCTTCAGGAAAATCAATTTCTTTACCTGTGCCCCTTGGTCACTGGAAGCGAATGTTCCATAGAAATGTACTTGCAGTGTACGATGAGGTTGGCTACCGGCCCGGTATCGTGACTGGGCTGGGCTCTCCTTTGACTGGCACGTTCGCAAGGTGACTATGAGACAGAAAGTTAGAATCAGTGGGATACGAATAGAGCTTTGTCAAATTTAAAGCCAGCAGTATTCTGTGCACACGAAACATTCACTTTCTGTTAGACGTTTGTGATTACACAACGTGGTAGGGAAGGAAGACTTTGGAATTCATAAAAGGAGGGAAAATATCAAGGAAAAGTGAGATATAAATACAAATAAATACACTTGTAAATTTCTTCGTTAAAAAAAAGTCAAGGAAATTTAGTCCTGTGCTTGGGGAATTAAAAAAAAGGTACAAAAAGGGTCCATCGTATAGATAGCACTCCTGACTGCACGAGACTCAGTAACATGGCACAGAAACACTCTTGCATTTCATGTGGCTGGTGAGGGAGGGGTGGGGGTTTCAGAATAAAACAAGAATCTGCCCCATGAAAAGCCAGCCTCAGATGGAGGCCCGAAGCTACATTGCTGTATCCTCGTGAATGTCAGTTTTGCAGAAGCAGATCCTACCGTGAGGGCAGCAAAAAGGAAAGTGGACATGCTCTAATGGAGAATGCTTATTTTGTGCTGAAATGGGCCAGTCCTGAATGTGATTTAGACATACAACTTAGGTTTAGGCACATTGTCACAGTGGAGACGTACCTGTGCACTGGCAAACTGAGTGGCATGCTAATTAGCATAATTAACAAAAGCCCATGCAGTGTCACTTGTCCTTGGCCCAGTTCATAAAAGAGACCTGCTTACAGGAGAATGTCTGCCGGCTAGTCTTGGGGACAGGGCATGTCTGCCATCGTTTTTCCTGGCCATCCTAGCCCCGCTGGAGAGACAACATTTAAAATCAGAGAAAGAAATTGAGAATGTTTATTTATGGACATGGTGTTAGATGAGCTCAGGTAATGATTTAATTTAGTAACTACACAAGGATTAAAAAAATATACGGTTTTAATGACAACATAAGTTTGTCATTTCAAACAGCCTCACTGCTCTCGAATGAGCCAGGTAAGTCTGATGTCGCTCATCCAGGTGGTGACCAGGAGGGTGAACACAGGAGGAATGGGAGTTGGGCTGCTCTGCATTAGGGGCAGGAGAGGCAGGTGGCCCCAGGGCTCCACCTCCTGATTCGGGAGGGAGGGGAAGAGGCACCTGCAGCCTCCAGAAAATGTTACGTTTAAAGTGATTTTATAATTTAAAAATTGTTTCCAATAGGTTTTTATCCCCCTTCCTCCCCCAAATTCAAAAACACGCGTTGCCGTTGAGGTGACATGAACGCGGACCTGCCCGGGTGTGCGGGGGGGAGAGGCACACTGCAGGGTTCGCTACCGCAACCTCAGGAACCCGTGTGAGGTGAGAAGCTGGCAGGCAAGCTATGCACGGGATTGCATTTTAAACATGGTAATAATAAAATAAAACGGAAGAAATATTTCTTCTTAAGAGAAAAATGAAAAACTCTCATGCAATTCAGGAGGTCGGAACATTGCATTTGGCAGCTGTACTTGAAAACCCCTGTCTTTCCCATACTGAATGTGGTTCGTAGACATATCTGTATTCCACCCTCTGGTCCAGTAGAGCAGGAACCGCAGTCCAAGGAGCCCCGTGCTGTACTCCTCTGAGCCTGCTCCCCATCAGTTGGTGCTTGAAAATGATGCTCACGTGAAATGGAAAAATTACCCCCATTATATGTAGATTCACTATAAACTAAAGTACAGAAAGCTTTAAAGTACTGGCTTCCAACTACACACACATGCACACACACACGTCTATGCATGTGCACATATAAACACATGCATACACTCAGAGACATATACATGTGTATGCAAAAACATATGCGTGCATACACCACACATGTGTGTCTATACGTACACACATATATATGTATACACACATTCCAATAGGTATACATTCTCATGCACAGACACACACATATGTAGTTACAACCAAAGTTTAACATCAAAAATAAGAAGGCAATTTTACCCGTTATATGGATAGAATGTTTCGAATGATGCCCAACAGTAGCAGGAGGGCACAGGAAGTGGGTGCCTCGCGGCTGATAGAGACCCGTCTGGGGAAGCACCATGGTGAAGCTCATTTGACATCCGTGTTGGAAGCCTGAATCATACCTGTGCGTGGTGAGGGCTTCTGTTCTTGGTATTTTCTCCTAAGGACAAATAGGAATTTACATAAAGATCTACCTACAAGAACATTCACTGTGATGTTGTTTATAATAATAAGAAATTGAAAACAAAATACTTATTTAATAGTACAGATTTGCTGAACTAAATCGTGGTGCATACTTAAAATGGAATACTAAGCAGTCATGTAGGACAATGTTATATTTATAAATGTAGTTACATATGAAGATACAGTGAAATAAACATAGCTTATAAAACAGGTGATACATTATAGGCCCATTTATGTAAACAATGCATAAAAATCCAGGATGGTATACATCAGGCGTCCTCAAACTACGGCCCGCGGGTTGCATGCGGCCCGCCGAGGACATTTATCCGGCCCACCGGGTGATTTTGCTGCTGCTGCCTGTCCTGCTTAGCAGCCGACTGGTCCTGGGCCCACAGTGCGCATGTGTGGAATGTGCGCCGCACTCTCCAAGGGCCCTCCCACGGTCTGAGGGACTGTGGACTGGCCCCCTGTTTAAAAAGTTTGAGGACCCCTGGCATAATTGCTGCAATTATTCTTGAGGTGGAGAGAATGAAGATAGTTTTTATTTACATTTCCCTTATATGTGTTTTCGAAATATTTTACTATAAACAAGTATAATTGATGTATGTGTTTACAATCTATATAAATGTACTTTGTCCCACATATTAAACTTACAGCTATGTACCTCTGTGGGGATTTCTTCTAACTTTTCGATTTTTCTTAATATGCAATTTTCTTCAAACTCTGGTCATGATTTTTAAAAGAATAGTCTTTATTATAGTTCATCTCAACATTTTGACAACATATTTTTAGCAACCAAATGCTGTTATGAGACAGGTCTGGTAGAACAATAGGAAATCAAAATACAACATGAGATATTTTGGAAAGTCCAGCAGTGAATTTGTTGGAGTGCTTCACCAGAATAAAAGTCGATTGCAAAATGCTGTCATTGGAGAGGGAGATATTGTTGCCTGTCCTAAGGAACAAAGTTGCTATGTTGCTAATGATATGAAATCCTCATTGAGCATGTTTTCACTGTGAACAGGTGCACACGTGTGTGTATAAATGTATATTTTTTCCCACTATGTATTTGGTCATCCAATGCACTTTGCTCAGTAGCTTCGCTTCTGCTAAGATGACGACTGAGAAAGAGAAACTTCCTTATGTGTGAGTTTTTTAGTGGTTAGGAACCCGGTGCTCAAATAATATTTCTTAAAGAATTTCAAGCCTGAACTTCTAAGAATAGTGAAATGTAACACTTCGTCTAAACAAAATTTGGTTGAGGTGGTGCCACAAGGAGAGGAACCCAAGAAACCTCAAGTGGAGTCCCAGTTCAACGTTAGAAAACTGTCTCATCTGGTACCCGGTTCTTAACTCCCTGAGCTTTAGTGGACTGACTACCAAGTGAACTTAGGAATTCTTTCTTTATTTCTGTCACATGAATTGGCATAAGAACCAATGGAAGTTCCATGAGAATTTGACAAGTATGAATTTTTATTTAAATACTTAATATCTAACTAGTAATAAAAAATAATAATGAATAATAAATTGAATTAATAAGAAGTAACTTCAGTATTAAATATAGAATGATCCTATTATTATTACCTCAGTGGTTCTCTGTGTCCTTATTCTACAATGTGTAAGCTATTTTGCAACACGGCTTTTCCTCTCTCATGACGGATAAAAGTCTTGATGCAAAATGAACAAGACTGAGATGGGCTTCTAAGTCTACACCCCAAAGCAAATGGGACAAAGAAAAAGTCCAAATTTTTCAATTTGCCACACAAAGCAAAATTAATATATTAATAATAAAAAATAAAAATAGTAAAAAATCATATAAAACATATAGCTTTATAAGCTGGTGACACGAACCATTATAAATATTTTCCATAGATTAATTTATAAAATCTATATAGTGACTCTATAAGTAGATACTATTGTTATCATCCCCATTTTACACACGGAGAAGCAGACACCTGGATCTGGCCAAGGTCTCACCTCTAGGAACCTGTCACCCTAGTCGGGCTCCACTGACCTCGCTCAGCCACGGTCCTGTGCTGCTTCTACCGTCTTAGAATTGTTCTGAAGATAACCCAGGGGAAAGGGAGAGTTGTTCTTAACAGGCTTCTCTCCTTTGATCCTGTGTTTCTGCTGTGACTTTTGGAGCACAGCAAAATTTGGACCAAAATGGGAAGGGATTTCTACAGAATGCCATTTCTTTCAGGAACAATCCAGAGTCTGGTGGACCCAAGTGTTACATACATGTCCTCTCATTAGCTTTATCACTGGGTTTCTTCACATTAAAATCAAAGAATAACAAGTATTTCAAGGGATTATTATGAGGATTAAACAGTATCATACAGGGAAGGGGTTCATAAGTGCCGGGTCCCTCCTTGTCCGTTCCACAAGGGAGCCGAGTCTATAGTCGTGTAGACTCTGCACAGTGGGTACTTGGTCTCCATGCCCTGGGAACTCTCACTCCTGTCACTCATATTTCATCACAACACTATCTGCCATGTGTCAAGTTCTGCCACGTCCACTTTGTGTGCAATTTGTATTGAGAACCATGGAGACAAGGAATTGGGTTTTTATTTATTTATTTATTTTTCATTTCAGCATATTACGGGGGTACAAATGTTTAGGTTACGTAAATTGCCTTTGCCATGTTCGAGTCAGAGCTTTAAGCGTGTCCATCCCCCAGACGGTGCACACCACACCCATTAGGTATGAATATACCTGTCCCCTCCTCCCCCCTCCCACCTGCCCGACACCCGATGAATGTTACTTATATGTGCACTTAAGTGTTGATCAGTTAATACCAATTTGATGGTGAGTACATGTGGTGCTTGTTTTTCTATTCTTGACATACTTCACTTAGTAGAATGGGCTCCAGCTCCATCCAGGAGGTAATAGATCACCATTGTTTTTGTGGCTGAGCAGAACTCCATGATATACATATTCCACATTTTATTAACCCACCCATGCATTGATGGGCCCTTGGGTTGTTTCCACATCTTTGTAATTGTAAATTGTGCTGCTATAAACATTCTAGTACAGATGTCTTTTTTATAGAATGTTTTTTGTTCTTTTGGGTAGATGCCCAGTAATGGGATTGCTGGATCAAACGGTAGTTCTGGTTTTAGCTCTTTGAGGTATCTCCATATTGCTTTGCACAGAGGTTGCATTAGTTTGCAGTCCCACCAGCAGTGCATGAGTGTTCCCATCTCTCTGTATCCATGCCAACATTTATTGGTGAAGCATGAGCCAAGGTTGAACGGCTCTGTAAGAGCTTTGCTTCTATCCTTTCCTTAGGTGTTTTTTAAATTCCTCCTCCTACTTATAAAGAAATTGTTGCTGTCATAGTTATTTGCTTAAGGCTCACCCTAGTTGCCCTGTTACAGATGTACTACCACAAAACCCAAGAGGTTCTTCTCACTTTCTACTGCCTTTTCCACTGGTACCTGGAACAAGGAATTTGGATAATTGTCTTAAACATTAACAGCAGTGATGGTGTGACTAAGATAGGGTACAGCCACACAGTTTTCTTTCCTGAATCTAATTCTCTTCAAATTTTTCATAGATTTGAAAAATCAGTGTTTCATAAGATGACTTATCCATAAGCAAATATCCAGCTTTCTATAAAATCCTAACACTTCTAGATCATTCATTATCAGTCATAGGAAATAGCCAAACGTGTGTCTACATATGTGTGTCATTCCACCATCAGCCTGAAAATAAAATTAAAAGGCAAATACTCCAAATTGATAAAGTGCTTAAGAACATATTTAATATTGCGAATATTTTCATAGCATTGGGAAATAGGCTTGTAGGACAAAATACCAACTATTTGGTAAAAATATAATATTTTTTTCTTTTTTCATTTGTGAGTTATTTAAGTTTCAACTTTTTTCTTGCAGTCATTTAGGGCATTTATCGTAACTTAGAGACTAGCCTTTAAGACCAGGCTTGAAACCCTAAACTGAAAAAATAGCAAGACCCTAGATTCATGGTGCTCTATTTTTCTGGTCTTCAGGATTCTAAAGGTGAACAGAAAGATATCAGGGACATTCGTTCTCATCTGGCTAGATTTTGATCTCTTCCAGACGGGATGGGAGCCCTAGGGCCAGGGTCTGAGCTGAACGCTGTGGCTTCTAGCCTATGGCAACATAACGCAAGGTTCACTGCCATTGCATCTCTGAACAGAGCCAAATTAAACCACATATTTGCACTGTTAGCAACACTACAACTTCCTAGAAAATCAAGCCTGTTTTGTTATTGCGGGAACATGCCGGCAATTAGTGGATGTACTTGATTTAAAATGTTAATATGCTTATTCAGTGTAACTATTCTACGGCATCGTCCTGCGTAGTTTCTGTTGCAGTTTCGTTGCATTAAAACAACACCTATTGGCAGAAAAAGCTAACGATGGACACATAGACAATGACAATTGTGTGAGCAGAAACAAGATTTACTTTGTTCTGTTTGGGTTATATGAGGTTCTCTGTAGCAGAATATTCCGACTCATAAGGTTACGAATAAGAAGAAGAAGAATGACGTTTCCCTTTAAAGGTTCAGTAGCGGAACGGGTTGGAGACAGAAGCACTTTCTCAGTGCAGCACCTGCGGGTCCAGGGGACAAGGTGCCACCGGGAAGAGGCTGGCGGCAGAGGGACCACAGCTCCCACTGCACTCGCTACCTGGGGTGTCACTTAGCAGCCTCGTGGAAAGGGCCAGAGCTGTTTTCCTTCAAACATTGCATTTTAGGTTAATATATTCACTCTGCTGCGTGGACGTGATGCCAGCGTGTGAAAGGACGAAATGCACGTGCCCTTCGCCGGGGGTCATCTAAATCTGATTTAGTAGCCCATTAATGCAAAGGAATAATAAAAACCTAAATTGCCATCATAAAACTCCCAGGAAATCCCTTTAACTCTTGTCCCTAATCCCTGCAAGCAGCACGCTAAGACCGGCACTAGTGGAGCCACCAAGTCCGAGGCCTCAGAGCCTTCGTCGCACATGGGGCAGCTCAGGGCGTGACCCACGGCAGGTGGAATGAAATGTCTTCGGGTGATGGACGTCTTCTGCCCAGACCCTAATCCCGGAAGAGGCAAGGGTAGCTGCGGTGTCACTGGCAGCGGGGTGGGGGCGGGGTCCTGCAGGGATGCTCAGGGAGACTCTGGGATGCTGAGGCTGGGACACTGACCGAGAACCCCCTCTCCTGCAGCGCAGTGGCCAGGGCTGTCTGCTCCTGAGTCACCACTGGACACCTTCAATGAGGAGGTGGAATGCTGGCCACCTTCCTCCACATGCCCAAATCGGCCAGAGGGACCGAAAGCTGGTTTTGGCCCTGAAGCCTTGTGAACTGGGACCCACATCAGAGCCAGGCGGCACCCTGGCTCTCTAGCTAAGCCCTGTCTGCTCAGATTTACCTCTTCTGCAGTGTATTTGGCAGAGTTAGGTCAATTAGGAATTCAGTGAGAACCTTTGGCTGGTACCATGGAACTGTACCTATTATTAGGTAATAATGGCAATAAAAACTGAAGTTTATAATGATATTCTATCTAAGAGGCATTTAAATTTTTAAATGTCCAGCTTCTGAAGTCCGGCGTGTGAGCTCATTAAAATGAGTCTCTTCAAAGTCATCTGGGGATATTTTTGATCATATTTATTTTATAGACAAAAATATTGATATCTTAGTCTCTGCGCACATTAAAAAAAGTTAAAGAAAACATCCTTCTGGGCTGGTGACACACAATGCTTACTTTTTGTTTATGGAGTAAGTAGAAAAATGAGATAGGTTTATTTTAGACTGATATTTTCAAAGAGTGAAAAATCTTTAAAAAGTTGTATACTCTGTCTTCCATATATAAACATTAAAAGAGAAATCTTTTTGCATTGGTAGACAATTTTGTTTTTTAATAATATTTTTCAGATAAATGCAGTATATGATAATGTCTGAAAATTTAAAATTCAAAATATATTAAAATTACATTAATTATATCACCCAAAGAAACCAGTGTTAATACTAATATTTGTGATATATGGTTTCAAACACATATATGACTAGCTGTATGAGTAACTTATACAATGTCATACATACGATATAATATGATTATTGCATAGCTAAATATATGCTGTATGTGCATGCTAAACATATAGATATTTTAACTCATATATGATTCTGGAATGCATATATAGTAAAATAAATTATGTATATTTTAACATTATATGCTTTTTAAATTTCATCTTTATAATATATCACAATGTTATAAAGTGATTTTCAAAAGCATGAAGATCAATGGCCACACAGCATTCTTTCATTTGAGTGTATCATACCTAAACCATTTCCATGAGAATTTTTTCTTATATTTTATTATCATAAATAGTATATTTTTATTATCTTATTACAAACAAATACATTCAAATAGTACACATACTTGTTCAAAATAGTCATCATTAATATTTCCATTTTTAAAATCTGTACATGGAATTCCAGGATAAATTGGTATAGTCACATTAAATGTCCTGCGGTATTTTTCACAAATAGCTCTTCAGAAAGCTGTTGCCAGCTAAGTTTATCCTAAGTAGTGCATGACTTCCTTTTTTACGGCAGCCTTGACAGTAAGCCTGGAGACTTAAAGACACGTCAGTGTGATATATGAAAGTTGTCTTTACTTGTTGGAATTTGTATTCATTTGATCATTTAAAAAATGTAATATACATTGACTTTTCAAACTGATTATTTTGTGGGCTATCTCCCTGCTGCACTCTTTATTGTAAACACATTTTTCAAAATAACCTAATCTTTTATCTTCATGTTTAATTTGTCTTTAATTCTGCTTATGTTGTTCAATGTAAAAAAAAGTCATGAATTTTTATGCCTGTGAATTTTTAAATTCCACCGTTTAACTATTGATATTTTTTCCTTATGTTTAACTTTTTAACAAACAAATATAATTATCTTGGAACTAAGAAATGATAAGAATTAATATTATAATCTTCAAATTCCTAGCAATTTCACCAGCATCATTTTTTAATAATATGTCCATTTCTGCCACCCCTGATTTATACCTTATTAATTTCTTTGATTGCTATTTTGTTTCTCTGAAATACTCACTTTCATTCTTTGTTCACTGTTAGGTAAACTCCATACTACGGTAATAATTTCAGACTTAAAATATACCTTAATGTCCCCTAATTCCATTAGAAATACTTATTTTTAACCTATAGTTTCCTATATTTCCATTCAAATAAACTCTATGATGTTCCCAAAAATGAGGGATTTGTCTTTTAATTCATTAACTCAATCATTCATTTTGAGATCACAAACTTCACAGGACTTAGCTTTTGCCTCAAGGAATAATATGTGTCCTTTTATGGGCTTCTGGTTTTGCTTATTCCATCAGTAATGTTTTGTAATTCCTCACTATGCTTCTAACATATTTATGCTCAAATTTCACATTTATTAATATATAGAATATAAAAATATGTTCCTTTCAAAAGACAACATTTAAACAGGTCGCCCAATACCTAGATCTGGGTTTCTCAATCCCATTCTTCACTAAAGCGAATGGAGGGTCCACGGGCCAAGTTTGAGGCCAGGAAAATACAAAGTGAGCATAGGACCTCTCATGCTAGAAAGCAATAATAATAATAATAAAATGCTATCTGGAATGTGGCTGAGGGGGAGGAAGAGAGGGCTCCCGCCGGGCTTGCGATTTTCTGCGTCTTGAGCTCAGGGTAGGGTGCACAGGTGGGCTTAGATTGTGAAACTAATTGAGCCTGTAGAGAGTTTTGATAAGTACACTGTGTATGTGAGTATAAAATTTCAACTGAAAGTTTGAAAACTATGAAATGAATGTCAAAAAGACATAATTCCAAGGGGCTCGTGTTAGCCAAGTTTAGAACAATTTGAGCATGAAATTAACGACGACACCAATGAATAATAATAGATTGGAAATTAAATGGATGAAAATAGAGATTTTTCTTAAAAAAATGAGTGTATGGGGAATGGTTTAAACTCTACTTCACAGAAGAATGCCTGTTAGTAAATGTTGAAATATAGAAGGAATAATAGAACTGCAAAATAACTAATTTACCAACTCTACTGCAATAATTGTTTCAGGCAAGAGCCATCAATGGGCGAGAGAATCATGGGGTATCATTATTAAGCACAAATGAAAACATTCCTTAACAGTGCATGAATCTGGCAGGCATCTTAATCAAGTTGTTAAATTTAGCATCATCAATATCGGAACAACCTAATGTAAGTGTTCTTCTGATGCCATGCAATGGAGATTACAAAAAATTGCCCAGGTAATATGTTACCCAAACTACTTAACTTAAATAAAGGGAAAATAGACTAATCCAGATTGTAGACATTCTCCAAAATAACAAGCACAGGTCTTTTAAAACCATCAATGCCATAAGGCTTAAAAATTGCAGGTGAACTGTTTTATAGGAGATGAAAGAGATACAAAAACTAAACTCAAGGGGTGATCCTTGGTCCTTGACCGGACGTGTGGGAAGACATGCCACGTTCTGCATCCACGGGCTCTCCTGCTACAACCTCAAGGCAGTGACATGTTCCAGCCACAACCTTAGCTAGGGGCTTTGAGATGGATTAGTTCTCGAATAAAAATTCTGTTTTATTGTACCACTATATATATGATGTTAGTCAGAATATATTTTGTTTAATGGTAGAAGCTGGAATCAGATTAAAAGGGTGTCTGAGTCCCCCCTCAGGGTGCTAGAATAAAATACCTTAGACTGGGAAATTTATATAAATAGAGATTTATTGCTCACAGTGCTGGAGGCTGGGAGGTCCAAGATCAAGGCTCCAGTGAACTGGTATCTGGTGAGGCCTCAATTTCTGCTTGAACGATGGGGCCTCTCACTATCTCCTCACATGACAGAAGAGGCAAACAAGCTCCCTGGGGCCTCTTTTATAAAGACACCGGTTCCATTCCTGAGGCCCAGCTTTCATGGCCAGATCACCCATCTCTTAGTACTACTATCATAGGGACGATCTTTCAATATCTGAACTTTGGAAGGACGCAAGCATTCAGATTATAACAAAGGGATTGAGTAGTAAAAAGGATGTGAGAAAAAGGAGGATTTTATTTAACAGAAACACTTTTGAAGATACTTAGCCATAAAAGAATATCTGAGAGCATAAGTCGCAGGATGTATTGGAATATGAGAAAGGCTCCTAACGGGAAGGACCTTCTTCAGTGATGATGGGAAAGACCTGGGAGGGAGCAAGACCGAAGAGAACGGAAAGCAGAGATGATTAAAGACCATTAACACTACAAATTTCCTGAAAGTAAAGGAAATGGAATTTAGTGAACATGTAGAAAGGCCGGTTTTAGGAGAAAGAATAATTTATCTTTTATGATAGAAATTAAGGAAAGAATTTTCCACATATACAGCCATATTGACTGAAAATATTGTTTTTGCCCATGGCTTTATAAAATCAATAACTTCTGGTGGTCTTATTTAATTTTCTTGGCTAGCATTGCCAGAGCCTGGTTAAATAGTTAGTATAACGATGGCCCCTTATGTGAAATATATAATTTTAACCAGGTCAATGATGTACTGATCTCTTCCCATATTATTATTACCATGATTTAATTAATGATTAATCTGGGTTGGTGAATTTTATCAAATAATATTTTTGGTATCAACAAAACCATATTTAAACATTTTGAGCTATTATTATGGTGATTTTATCAATAATGGGTACCTGGAAGTGAGGTCGTCAATGTGTTTACAGAGGATGTAATTCTAGAAGAATCAACTGGGAAGATCTAATATACTGGGTCTGTTATTTGCTCCTTTCTGATTTTGACAAGTTGTTACACGAAAGATAAGAGTTTGAGGAAAAAAAAATGGTTACTTTGAAAACAAAGGTGGAAGGCAGGACAGTTTAGTTGGAATTAGAGCCTCATGTGTTTGGGAAAGGCAGTTGCATTTCTAACCCAAACTGCAGGAAATGAGACAGACACTGGACGCTTTTCCCCCAAATTCTCTCATTTAGATTTCTCTGCAAATATCTGGTGAAGGGTGTCTCAGAAACTTCTCCATAGCTGTTATTAAAATGAAGAAAAGGAGAATAAATCCAGCACTGGAGCATGTAAATAAGGATATCTTTTTACAAAAGTAAACCCAGGTGAGAACTTTGAGAGTAGTAAATTAGGCACATGGAATACAGCCTATGTAAATAAATAAATAAAACAAACATAAAACACATCTCTTTCTACAAAGTCCAATGGATATTCACTTTGATCTTTATAGCAACCCTCAGACTCCCAAACACGCCCTAGCAGGAGCGAGGTACAGAAATTACATGTTCTTCCTGGAGGGAACAGTAAACACAACCCTCTGCAAACATGGCCAGGTAGGGTAATGACAATGATTAACCTCTCAGAAGACAAAGCCAGTGACTCAGACCACACTGGACGAGGACACTCTTCCCAGAGAGTAGAACCAGTGTCCAACCAAGGGTGCACGCCGGGGCCTGGGGCTGGGTTCTTTGCGGCTCTTGCCCGACAGGATTTACTCATCACTATGGACCGGCGATACTTTGTATTTCACATTCTTCAATTTTCTCAGTGTAGATTTTTACTGTGTTACTCCTGCTCCTGATCCCCCATATATACTGGGCAGTACTGGACAGATCGTTTATGTCTTCATCAAACGATCACAAGAAAATGAGGGTCTACGTTCGCAGCTCGCTGAGAAAGCTCAACATTGCCACGGATCCTGGACTTTGATCTGGACAGTCGCTGGATGAGGCTCCAGGCTTCTTGCCTTGGGGTAAGTGTGTGTATTAGCCCACATGTTTTGTAAAACAGATATATCAATTTATATCTTGTGATTAGCCTGGCACCTAACCTTGTGTACAAAATGAGTAAATGCACATTTTTTTTTTTTTACCTACTGTACTCTTCTTTGCCTGAGTTGAGAGGTCTACTTTTATGAATGTTTCAATTCTGGTTGGTACTTGCTCCTTAAATTCTTTTGGGCTGATAATCTTTTTTCCTCTGATGATAAGACTGCCTGGAAAGGCTCAATGTATTTTCCTACACTTTTCAGACTTCATAAATTCCTTCTTTGCATAGAGCTTACACAATTATTTAGTAGATCATCAGTTGTTTCTTACTTCCTGAACACATGGCCACCCAGCTAGAGATGACATTTCCTGGCTTCCCTTGTAGCTATGTGTGGCCGTATGAGCAGGGTTTGGCAACAGAACACGAGCAGAAACTGTGCACGGAGCAGCCACTGGTCTTGTTAAAAATGTTTCCTCTTCTCCATGGGCTGGGACCAGATGTGGTGGTGACGTCTTCAAGTCTGCAGATGGAAGACAGACCCCGGGAAAGGACATGCAAGAGGAGAGAAAAATCTGGGCTTTTAAGCGACTTCAAGAGGAATCACTGTACCACAAAGCTGAGTTAATTGCAATGTTAAATGAGAAATAAACTTGGTTTTTTAAGGGCTTTGTGTTTGAGAGACTCTTTGTTTAAGCATCTTAACCTTTACACTTACTCTAATAATATACCATCCTTCCATTAATGATACTGAACCCTGCCAGGTCGTGTTATATTATTCTTTTAGCATGCTATCGGAATCATTATGTTAATGTTTTTTCTCCTCAAATTCTATGTCATCTAAAAAATTTTTTTACAATGCTATCTTTGTATAGTGTGTGTGTGTACACATGCATGCATGCGTGTGTATTAAAAGTTTTTTCTCTTTTCATTATGCTCAAAGCCTTTAGGATCCTTTTCAGTTTAGTTCACAACAATTAGCTTATTTTTTCCTCTTTTCCGTGGTCTTTAGAATATTAACGTTTTCATTTTAAAAGTCCGTTTTAAACAAAGCTTCAAATTTACAGTCATATATTTGGTAAGTTACTCTTATAATCCGCAATTTCTTCTCTGCAGTTGTTTGCTAATTTTAAACTGTCCTTGGACACGCATGACTTCCGGCTTAGTGCTTGCATTTGGCTGAATGTTGACTTGCTGCCCCGTGACTCTTGCTGTTGGACACTGTTGAACAGTCTCTGCACCTTCAGCACAGTGGGCCAATGGCATTTGTGATGTCCACTCCACACATCAGTTGTGATGAGGATTACGTCTATACCAAGACATAACAGATTTGGAATTAGACTTGTGCAGACTTTTCAAAAACCCAATGAGTGGTTGATTTAAACAAACAAACAATCCCTGTGGTTTTGTTGCCTACTCGAGATTGAGGCAACTCACACAATGTGAACCTACCGCACCTTCCATCAGCAATTTACAGAAACTAAAATGTGCCCCATTTGGTTCATGTCGGGTAACGACTGCAGGACCCTCAGTTTTCTGAGGGATCAGCAGCAGGTGTTTATCCTAAACCTTATTACACAATGGATTTTCCATATAGAACGAGGTGAGTTTTGCTAGTCTTTCTAAATGCCAAAAAAATATTGCCATAGCAGACGATTAAGAAGGAATTTATGAAGTCTGAAAAGTGCAAAGTAATACATTGAGCTTTTCAAGGCAGTCTTTATCAACAAAGGAAAAAAAATCAACACAAAAGTATTTAATAAGCAAATACCAAGCAGAATTGAAACATTTATGGAAAATAGACCTCTGAACTCCGGGAAGGAAGGGAAGAGTAGGAGAAAAATTGTGCATTAACTCATTTTGAACAAAAGGTGAGATGCTGGGCTAAGCACAACCTATAAATTAATGGATCTAATTTATAACAACTTTTGTGAAATAGCTATCCCCATTTTCACCATAGAGGAATAAGATAGTGACTCACCCATTAATGCATAGTTTTGTCACAGAGCAGAACCGAACACTAAAAAAGACATTGAACTAGAGTTTAGAAGCTCAATATCTTGTTATATGAGCAACTAGTTGCCTCTGCCACCTTTGCCTTATCTAAAAAAAATGAGAATAAACCACTTAGTCTTTCTATTCAAAAAATATATTGAGGATCACGTTTGATGCATAAAAAAATAGTATAAAAAGACATAGCACACCAGGATGAATTTTTACTTTAATTGTGTTAAAATATATATGACATAAAATTCCATATTATCCATTTTTAAGTTTACAATTTAGTAATATTATTTACATTCAGAGTGTTCGATTTCCTTTTGCAGCCTTGTAAGGTTGCTGTTTGAGGTACGGTGTAGCTAGGGAACCAAACATTGTGATTATCTTATTTTAGGCTTCAGGGCAGGAAATAATCAATTATTAAAAAGAATCATGTAGTTCAACTGAGGTATAAACACATTAAAGATCTTACAAATCCATGTGTTTAGATGGTAGCAGATGCTGAGATCAAATTTTATGACAACACGTGTTATCTATAAATTAATCACAATTAGTTGGGCTTCGTCTCAGCGTTTGGTAACAGTCCCATACGTCCTGGGCTTGGGTGATCATCTTGCACCAAAGACAAGGGATACACATCAACAGGCTGTTAGGCAAACCTGGGACACTTTTGAAAACAGCACTTTAAAGTACGTCTGTGGTGGTAAAACGTACCACAGATCGGATACCGTTCGCAGTAATAGAGCTTTCAACGGTACTAGCTTCTCAGTAGTCTGATTCTATATACTACCAAAGCATCACGGTTGTTTCACTGTTTTAACTTTATTGGGAGATTCTAAACTTTTCATGAAATTGTTTTGGTGTTTTAGTGCAGATAAATAAAAAAGCACACCAATTAAATTCACCTCGAACACATCAAACATTCATCAGGACAGGCAAAGCACTATTTAAAATCTGTTTTACTGTCATGAACATAGTTTGAATTTAAATTTTGGGTATTCTCCAAAAATGCCTAGGTTCGTCAATCTTCCATATAAATGTAAAATATTTCCCCATTTAGTCATGAGCCAGACCTCTCGTCTCTCAGCTCAGACCTTTCCACAATACTGAGGTCGCATCCTCTGACCTCCATCCTCCGAGGCCCGCCACATTTATTTTTGTCTTCCCTTCCACTCTGCGCTCACCCTTTTGATAGATCTCAGGCACAGCATTTCTTCTTCTAGGCTCAATATAAGCAAAGATATTTGTGGATACAGTTTTAATATAATAGTTATTTTTTTAAAATATCTTAAAAAATGTGTAACTTTCAAAATAAAAAAAAAAGAGTTTAAAGCTGTCGTGGTGCATGCATTTTAGGAAATCCCTTTCCCACTTGATTTCATGTGAACATTTACTTAGGATTAGCAGAAATAAAGCTTAGTTTGCTGATCTTTGAATTGTGAGTTTTTTTTTTAATTTCAGGAAATTATGGGGGTACAAATATTCTGGTTACATGTTATGACTTTGCCACATCCCAACCATAATTTGAGATGTGCTTTTTCCCTGTTACAATGCTCACTGTACCCATTAGTGGTGAGTTTACCATCCCCCCCAACCCCTTATTCCCTGGAGAATATTACTACTGCGTGAGCACCCTAGCGTTGATCAGTCAGTGCCACTTTGATGGCCAGTACACGTGGTGCCTATTCTTCCATTCTTGCGATACCTCACTTCAGAGGATGGGCTCAAGCCCTATCCAGGAACATATAAGAGGTGCTAGATCACCACTGCTTTTTTTATAATTGAGTAGTATTCCACTGTATACATATACCATATTTTATTAATCCACTCATGGGTTGACAGGTACCTGGGTTATTTCTACACCCTTGCTATAGTGAATTGTGCTGCCATAAACATTCAAGTGCAGATGTCTTTATTATAGAATGACTTTTGTTTCTTTGGGTAGATGCCTAATAGTGCTATTGCTGGATCAAATGGTAGTTCTACTTACAGCTCTTTGAGGTATCTCCAAATTCTTTTCCACAGACGTAGCCCTAATTTGCAGTCCCACCAGCAGTGTAAGAGTGTTCCTATCTTTCCACATCCTCGCAAGCATTTGTTGCTTTGGGATTTTTTGGTAAAGGCCAATCTTACTGGATTTAGGTGATATCTCATTGTGGTTTTGATTTGCATTTCCCTAATGATT
>VBSM01002608.1:172587499-172597505 GCA_008086735.1 Cheirogaleus medius | reverse complement strand
TTATCCTACTTAAAAAAAAAAAAAATCACAGCATAATGAATTACTGACTCTCGGTGTGGCAGCAACGCGCGAGCTACTGTGGAGGCAACTGCGTGCTCAGCAGCATCTGGAGCACAGGTGTGGGTCTGTACGGCTGTGCTCTTTGTTAATTAACGTCTGCAGGAACACAGCCCGGGTGAAGTGCCTGCGCCCCAAGTTTGAGTGTCGTGAGAGAAGGAATCACATCTTATGTGTGGAGACCAACATCATGTAAGTATTTCAGCTTTTAGAAAGACTGAAAAAATATTCCACGCATCTGAAAACTCACGTGACATTTTTAAAAGACATTAGATGGACGTAATTTTGTTGTGGACATCGGATTCTCCCAGGTAGACGCTACATTCTATTGACAGAGGTTGCCACAGAGTCCAAATAGGAAGGTGACGAGAGCTGAAAGCTAAGAGTCTTCTCCCCGGAACACGCACATCACACATTCCGCACGGAAGTTCGGGTTGGTCAGAAACACTCCGACTTCTCTGTTACCCAAATCCTTCTTTTATGGAGACATAAAACAAACGGCTGGAAGACTTTAACGTAACAAACATCCAACTAAAAGTTATGATAGAGCAAGAACCACGACTCTGGTGCTTTGGATCCCGGTCCAGCGCGTTGGATTCCTTCCGAGCGTGCGTGCTGCGGGCAGGGAGGCTCCGGGGCAGAGAGGAGGCAGCCACGGCGGCTCCAGGACACGCTGCACCTCCCCGTGAGGACTAAAGGAGCATCTTGGTCACTTTTCCTTTTGCTAGTCCACCAACAAACAGAAGGGAGTAGGCTCTGAAAATACAGCTGCATGAGTCCCCCCGATGCTCAACACGTACAGTTACTCTTTGGAAAATGATCGAGAGGAATTAGAAAAAGTGCAGAAAAACCTCAAGTGTGGAGAAAGATTAGCCCTTAGGTGCAGGCTATTAAAGCATTTCGTACAACTTACAATTCAAAGGCTATACGGCAAGAGACATTCAACCTAGAGCTGCATGTTTTAATTTTTCTTCAGTTCACAAGTACTGTTGATGATTTCTAGAAGTGCCTCTTCTTCACCTCTCATTTCCCCATTAGGTTTAAGTTCATTCAGCATTTTTTTTGGTCTGTAATATCTTTGAGAGCAAATGAATACATGCCTGTTAACTAGGAAAAAATTACCTACTCTTGATTCTTGGAAGACAGGACTAAGAGTTCCCAGGAAGCACTGGGAAGTGTGCGTGATATGAACAGATTCTGCGGGCCTCCTGCGTGGGATGCAATGCCTGCTCCAACTTTGCTCTTCCCTGAATCCACCTTTGTGAGGTTTCTTGTTAATGTTCCCAAGGTCTAGTTCCAGACATGGTGCCCACTACCTCTATTCTAGATGCTATACAATTGCATATTCTCTACTGAATAAAGCCCAATGCTTTCATTGGTATTCAACCCCAATTTACACCAGTCTCATCTCTCATAAGCACCACATGGATCAGTATTTCAAACAAATTGTACCATGCCACAAAGAAATCAAGCACAATATTTCCTCTTTTTGAAATATTTTTTCTTCTTCTTCCCTCCTCATCATCATCTCTCAAGATACTCTCTCAAAATATCATTATCTCTCAAAATTATCCTTCAAGGTTCATTTCAAAGTCTATCTGAAAACCCTGTGAATCTGTGGGGGAATATATATATGGGTTTAGTTTATATGTATTTGTATATATGCGTATGTCTTACACCAGTATTATAACACCCCTACACCCCTGTCCTGGGGCAGCGGATGTATCTGTCTGACTCATATGTGTGTACCCCACAGAATTAAACATAATATCTTGAACATACAGCTAGGGCTTAACTTGATCACACATTAGTCTCTCGTTTAACTCTCATTACTCCCAAGCAAGGTTGGCATTGTTGGTAATACTTTGTAGACGAAGAGGAGGATGATTGAGGTTCATTTACGAAAGGTGTGGTTTTCTGCAAGGACAGGTTTGATATCTGGCCCCAGTTTGCTCCAAGACCTAGGTGTGCTCACTCCACACTGTCTTTGCGTTGGAAGGAGTGGTTTCCGAGTATGGTTCCAATGACCAGGGCAATGAGGAACTACACCTGTACTATATTGTCCCAGTGCCCTTGGCTTGCAACTTCCTGCCAGAGCCAACGTCGTCATCTTTGGGCCATACTGTATTATTGTATACTGTCACCGTATTAACCTTTAATGATAGTATAATTAATTTCCCCACTTTAAAACCAAAACAAAAACAGGTATGAACAAATACGGAATTAAATCACAGAAACTTCACTAACAGAGGAAGTTATTCTCCCCTGAGATTTGGTTATCCAGTGTCCTGTATTCAATTCCAGGAATGCCATCGTTCTTCTGCTCTTACTTGAAAACCTGCCTTCCATGGGAACACGCGGATGGTAGGAAAAGAGGAACTCATTGAATTTCAAATGTCCTTCAAGGAGACAAGAAAATACTGGCACTCTTTGTTGTTTTCAATCTATGACTTAGGCAATTGGAAATCAATAGTTAGCCTTCTTTTTTTTTTTTTCCTTTTATCTCATTTTTCTTCCTCCTTTACCCCTTGCTATTCTCCTTATGCCTTCAGTGTGCTTATACATTTATCAGATATATGGCAAAAATTTTCTTTTTTCCCTGTGCACTTTACAGAACCCTTTTCCCTAAATAATGTAAGAATTACAATATGTTGATTATTGAGCAATGCTAAGAAGTTTATAGACATTATTCATAATGTTTATTCTTGTTTATTCTTGTAGATTATTTGTAATCTACAGAATGGTTCTGAAATATTGGTTTTATTATCCCCATTTTACTTATATAAGCATACCGAAATACCAGCTTTTCTGCCATACTTATTGAATTGGCCGGTTTTAATTATAAATGTATTTTTTGAACCAGACGATGTATTTGGGGTTAAAGAATCAAGTATGTCCTATAATGTAAGTAGCCTTTCAACTTTATGTTGCTACATTCAAAATTAGTCACCGCTTTAGTAAAACATGTAGAACCTAAAGTTGGAAATTATCCAAAATTAGATCTATTAATGTAATCTCCATAACATAACTCTATTCTATTTTAAATTTTCATAGATCTAAAAGTAATTAATATACAAGTTTCTCTCCTTTCCCCTTGGATAGAAAATAGTCCACATTAGTAGGACTTAGTTGTTTTTAAATATCATGGGGACGCGGATACACCACAGCCAGAGCTTGGAGGAATGGAATACGAAAGGAAGTAGGAGAGGTTCTTTACTCTCCATCCTACAATTAAGATAAGAAAAATAAATATGTAATTAAGATTAATCATAAAGCAAACACTCTGTGATTACCTTGTCAGGTGAGGAAACTGAGGTTCCAAGAAGGTAAGAAACGAATAAGTAGAAAACACAGACAGGGCTCCTTCTGGCAGCACGTCATGCACACACACACGGGTGTGCAAACACACACACACATGCACGCACACGCACGCACACACAGTTGGGTTTCAGGCTACCTCTCAGCTTCAACCACACCTCTCTGCCTCTGCTTCACGCTGCTGAGCTGAGACCCCTCGAGTCCCATTTTTCCTTTGCCAGTCGGATTCCTGCAGGGAGGCGGGAGGGCCTCAAGACCACGGCGGGTCCTGCTCCTTCCTCTCATGACATCCGCTGTCGGCTGCACTTGCCAGTTTGTGCAGGACCCTGTCACCGTCCCCCTCACGACACTCTGAGACACCAGCCTCGGCCGGGCTGTGAGCTGTAGCTGTTCGGGCCCTTGCTGAGATGGCTGGCAGGCAGGCTCCAGGCTGGGTACGTTTTCCACCAGGCTGTTCCAGCTCTGAGTCCCACCTCCACGCTCTCCTGTTGCAACCACGTGGTCCCTCACCTTGCCTCCCCGCCCTGGGGCAGCAGCTTTACCCCACAGACGCTCAGCCGATCCTTTCTTCCTTCTTCTCCACCCTGGTTATGTGTTGTTTATATTAAACTCTCCTGATTCAAAACAAAACAAACAAACAAACAGGAAACAGAGCAGGGTTTCCGTGTCCTAACTAGAAACTGACTAAGGTATGTGGACAGAATCCTTTCACCCTTGCTTTGGAAAAGGAAAGAACCAAAGGGAAGTAGGAGGCCTGGACTATGTCCGCATGTTAGAGACCTGGGCCTGCTTTGTGCACGCTACACGAACGGTGGTGAGTCACCTCGGCTGGCTGAGCCTCAGTTTCCCCATTGTAAGAAAAAAGGAAATAAAAAGATGTACTATCCAGCTCAAAGCGTCTTATGAGTATTCAAGTAAACTATATGACAAAATGTAAGTGGAGCACCCTGACACTCTGCTACACACTGGAGGCACACGGCAGGCCCTGGACAAATCATGCGGCTCAGAGTCGAGCTGGGTGGGGTCTCCAGGACTTAAAGTCCCTTCTTTTCAGAGAAGTCCAACCACGTGATCACGCCCACACGGAGATGAGCGGCTAGAAACAGGCAGTGCAGCCCAGAGAAGTGCACCAGGGTGAAGAGGACCCCAGAGGCGAGAGCGGCAGCTCTCCAGCGGTGATAAGCAAAATACTTCTGAGTTTAACTATTTGGAAAAGCAATTTCATAGCCCCGGCATAATGGTGAAGTACGATTCTCTGATGAAAAACCTATAAAATACCATCCCGACTGCCAGCGTTAGGATGCATTTCATAATGTTTGGGGTTGGTGATTTACTAGATAGGAAAGTATCTTTTCGTGATGTAAAAATTACATTTGAGCTATCGCTCCAACAAAACTGCAGCAAACAGTGTTCGCGACATGGCGAGCGTGCGTGCACCGCGGCGGGATGTGGAAAAGAGCGTGACGAGGCAGCCAATATACCGTTGAAAATGGCCCTTTTATGAAGAATCATCATTTCAGGAGAGTCACGGCTCAGATAATTCCACGGAGAGCGACTGCGTGCCTGCCACGTGTCGGGAAGTGCAGGGCCCCATGGAGACAGTGGTGGCCTAAGTCCCTTTGTCTCCTACCTGGCCAGCCTCTCTATTTACCACGTCTGGATCCTTCGAGAGCAGCAGCTGCAGACATTTACTGGGGGGTGGGATCTCAGCCAGGGGGGCTTCTCTGGTATCCCACTGAGATCTCTCGATTCCCATTCCACTAAACATGTAGAAACATCCCAGATTTCTCAAGTGTGCTGACTCTAGTTAAGCAATGATTGTTCTAGGGTCTCAGATTGTTGAATCAGGAGATATAGACAATGGGTAAATGGGTCAAAGGCAGTCTGATTACACATGTAATTTTTAAAAATTAACAGGTTTTATTTAGTATGAACAAATGGGTAAGTTTATAAATAACTTTGTAATAAATCTTGTTCATGGTATCTATATGTTTTATATATTTAAGTTCCTTCCGAGTACATTTGGAAATAGAGGATATAAAAATGTCTCTACACAAACTATCCACCGGTATAAAAGACAACCATTGACTTTTAGAGCAGGCATAGAATGTTATGTGTACCATGGGCTCATTTTGCAGATGAAAAGACAAAGACCACCAAAGGTAAACACCTGACATTGGCCCACCGACTATACACGGTTATGATTATTTTAAAACCACCATCAACATGCCTGAAATAATTTTAAATGTTTTACTTTTAACATAGCGGTATGAAGTAATTTGTTATTTGATAGTACACATAGAAAGGGTGGTACAAAATAATGAATTTAAAAGGTTACTATTTCTTTTTGTTCTATCTTTGTTTTGATTTTTGCTTTTTTTTTTTTTTTTTTTTTTTTTTTTTTTTCCTTTTTTCCTTTTAAGTTCTCAGCTGATACCTGGTAACAAGGGTCTCCATCGTAGGAAGAGCCGCTCCTAGTGAGTTCTGCACTAGTGGAGGCATCGCTGGGTTTCTCAGGTGGATGGAAACGCCAGGCCAGGGCAGCCCTGAGTACGGCCCCACTCTACCCAAGTGGGAAGAGGAAGATGCCGTGGCCCAGGCGGAGAGGAGAGCTGCTGGGTGACGCAAGTGACAGTACACAGCCACAGCGCCGGGACAATTGACCTTCCAGAACACTGCCCTGCTACCCTTTGGATCTCAAACACTAGGAACTGCAAATGTTCAAGCTCATGTCTTAACACTCGCTGAGGGAAGCTGTGTTTATTGCAGGACTCGGTAGGCTCAGGCTGCTTTAGCAAATACACCGTAGGCCGTGGAGTCTAGACAACAAGCATTTGCTTCTCTCAGTTCTGGAGGCTGGAAGTCCAAGGTCAAGGCTCTGGGCAGACCTGACGTCTGGAGAGGGCCTTGTTCCAGGTCCATAGACGGTGCCTCCCTGCTGCGTCCTCACAGGGCGGGGAGCACAGAGGGAGGAAGCAAGATCTCTTGCATCTTCCCTTACGACAGCAGGAATCCCGTTCGTGAGGGCTCCACGCTCATGACCTGATCACCTACCAAAGGCCCCACCTCCTGATACCGTCAAACCAGGGGTTAGGATCTCAACTAAGAACTTGGGAGAACACAGACATGCAGTCCTTGACATTATAGGCCACACAGATGTCTTTTTAGCCAAATGACAGTCGTATCACTGGTGCACCACCAAGGTTCAAAGACAAATCCAGAGCACGAAAAGTGCAAAACAGATGCAACCCTGCAATGTTTTCCTAGAGAAGCAACCCCATGGATTTGACATTTCATTGTCATATCTTCTCCCTATTTTTCAATTCCTAACAGAGAGCAGTTCTCAATGGAGAAAGTAGTGTTGCACAGAGTCAACACTTTCTCTCAAAGGGAAAATGGAATTTCACTAACTTCAGCTACCAAAATGGGAGCCTACGGTTTGGGGATTATGTACCCTGCTTCCTTTTCCTTCACGCTTTTCCTACATGCAGAGGTCAACTAAACAAATCCAGGAGAGGGTCTATTAAAAATGTGGACATCTATCTAGTTAGCTCAGAAAATTCCAGTAAAAATTTAAACCACAGACACTTCTCCTTCTGAGACACAGAAGCCTCAGTGGCTTTTTCTACTTATACTGCAGGTAACCGAGGAAGTAAAACAAAATAAAGCTATCAAAGGATACCTTTCCAATGGGCTTGGTTCCTGACAGTTTATTTATTGATCTAAACTATCAAGGTCCTCCATGTAGCTCTGTTTCTGAGCACCCTGAAATACAGCCTGCTAATCTTTACTGAAATGTACCCAATCTCTGCCGGGCACTGTCCCCTCCCTTCTTTATTTCTCAGAATGGAAATGAGAATGCCCCGGGCATTTGCAGTCAATAACTAAAACGTTTAAAATATGAATGAAAAACAATGCAAAGAAAACAAACCAAAAACTTTAAATACAGAGATATCTTGACATTATTCTTATGAACTCATTGACTTTTTCATTCAAACACAGAAATTTATCTTGGGTGTGAGAATTCTAGCTGGCTCTAGAGTGGCCGATGGGATGTTATCTGGTTGCTCTCTGTAAGAGGGAGCGTCACCCTTCCTGAACAGGTGGTATCTCATGAACCCCTGGGGCCTCGGGGTTCATCTTGGAATTGATGGTCCTTGCCCATCTGGGGCTGCCCTTTATATATACCATCTCCTCAAATTGGCCATCAAAAATAGAAGTCTGCGAGGAGTCACTGTGTCTGGATTACAGTGTTCTCCGAACCTGTGCTCTAGGAACCGTGTGTGTGAATAGGGTTGCGCAAGTACGGATTGAACTCAGTATCTGCATTTTGAATGAAGGAGTTCTGCTATTTTCCAAATTAAATGTTGTTGTGATAGTGTTTCCTAAGTCCCCTGGTGTGATAACCCACAGGATTGGTCATTCAGGCGATGGGGTAAACCCAGAATTAGAACACTGACTTCTAGTCTCCTGGGATTCGAGGACCAACGGTTGACATCGATAACCTTCATTTTCCCACTCGTATAATTTATTTTAATAAATAAAGAATGAGCATGGTCTCTACCAGGCATGAGCTAAGTGTTAATAATACAGAGGAGATGAGTTCATAGGTTAATTAAAAAAAGGAGATAGATACGTTTGGGGCACTTTCCATGTACTGAATACTATGCAGGGTGCTAATTTGCAGATGTTATTTTTCATTTTTTTCAGCTTTCCAAGCCAATACATAGAGGTTAGGTTGCTTATCCAAGGTCCTTAAACTCATTATTAATAATTGATAGAGACTGAATCTGCACCCAAGTTTGTCTGGACACAAAAATTTGCCATTTCCATGAAGCCATATTCTAAAATGAGAACTCTTCCAGTGCACACATTAAAGTCCGTGGCTGTCAGCAAGACCTTTTCTATCTATTCAGACACTAGCAAAGTTGGATATTTGATATAAAATTTCCAATTTTGTCTAGTGCCAGCATTATACTTCTTAGGTTAGTGAAAGAAAAAAAAACTAATAGCTACGGCTATTAAATCATGATGGTTATGAACATGCTTTGCAGTCTATAAAAGTCACTATAGATTGATCCTGTTAAAATTCCTCTTTATTTCTGTTGCACTGGGAAAGGATAAACAGAATTGCTTTTTCTAGAGACAGAAGATTATATTCCCATCTCAGGGTGAATATAGTCACAGCTGGGCCATTATAATTGTGACTCATTTAAAATGCCTCGTTATTAAAACTGGATTGTTTTGGATTGCGACTTTATTCAACTGAGACAATTATGTGTTCTGTGTGATTCAAATCAATGATTTCAGGCTGCAGTTGATTATTTCAGCTTAATTTGTTGTGCCTTTTGCTTTTTTAGACAGCTATTGGATATCAAATTCTGAAATTAGATTTTAATATCCTTTTGTGGGAATTTCACATGTATATTGCATTAGGTTTCACAAATGTCATGATGCTCTTCTCCCTATGCGAGTTCACTCACACGCTCAGAAAATATCGATCCACTGACAGCACGGATCCACAGACCTTGTCTGCAGGAACATACGAGTCTTCCATAAAGTAAAGCTGCCACCACGGCTTTGGGACAATTAAATATACTGTGTCAGTATACTTGTGTCAGTATACTGTATACTGTGTCAGTCCTTGTGTGTACTGTCCCAGCTCCAGAAGACGTTGATGAAGAAATTCCACCCTTCTGTAGGTTTTCTGTTCTCTGTGTGTTCTAGGAGGAAGTATCCAGAAATTACTGGAAGCTCCAGGAAACGCTGCCATAAAGACTAAGCAAATATGTGCCTCCGTAGGTAGATATTTCCCAATCCCTGCTCTCCAAGGGTTGACGGCAATCCATGGTGCACCATGATGATGAAACTTGTTCTGGTAAACAAATCTTGCCTCCGACTTATTAAGACGCCTGCAGCCTCAAATGAGTCTTGTGGAGGCAGACAGGTCCCCGCAGCACGGTTTGTGTGAGAGACAATTTTGACTCTCTGTTCACAGTCTGTTCCCAGCCACACCCTGGGGGCTGGCAATGAAATCATCCCATCCTTGTGCCAAATGATGATTTTTATTTTTGACGATGTATAAAATCACAAGAATGTAAAATTCACCACTAGCATTGGGCTACCTCTGCTTACTCACCTGTGGTAGGTCTCACCTGATGCTGGCAGAAAATATTAATAGTGTGGTGGAGGGACAGGTGGAAGAAAGAGAGAACAGAGGCACATCTGCAGGGATCTGATGTGGCGCGTACATTACTAAGATATGCATGTGTTTGTGTCCCAGGGATCAGCTTTGTTTTAAAGAAATGCAACTGAAACCAGGGAGGTCCTGTGCAGATAATAATCAGCCTGATTGGAATTGGAATCAATACATGTTTAACTCCCAAGTCCATACCAGGCTCACGCCTGGATTTTGAAATGGCAGGTATCTCTCTTAAATGATATGCAAGAGATATGGAAGTGTTAGAGGAATTTAGATATTGTGAGCTCTAAAAGGCCTTTCCACTTAAAGGATATATGACTTTATGGTTGATTGAGGCTCCCCTGGGAGATGAGAACTGATGTAAGAGAGAATATTAAGAAAGTACCAAGACTTTTAAAAAAAAAAACTATTCTTGTTTTGTACAATCTC